>JAPSGF010000028.1:5168658-5253100 GCA_035772895.1 Perdix hodgsoniae | reverse complement strand
CTTTTTTTTTTTCTTTTCTTTTTTTTTCTTTCCCCATCTAATAGTAGTAGCCTCTTATCAGCAAGGGAGATGGATGCACTACCCTATGTACATCAGCAGTAAACAAGGTACTGAATTGAAATAAATAATTCCTATAGCTAATAGATGTTTTGTGGACTGTGAACATACATTTTGTAAACATAGGTGTTTGGAGGTCCCTTGATGTTTCTTTGGCATCTTTGGGGAGAACACTGAATTAAATACTACTATTCCATTTAATGTATACACTTATACACTTAATAGCAGCTAAATCCTAGTACCTCTAGAAGCCTTAGGAGGGGAGAGTAATGAATTGCAGAGTGGCATAGAAGGGATATTCCAGGGGAGAAAAAGAAAGGGAACTTTCCTCTTCAGGTTGACTGATGCTAGAGCACAAATAATATGAGCAGACTAGAGGAAACGGGAAGGGTAGCTCTTCATCCCCGCATACTCATGTTCAGGCTCAGTGGGTTTTACTAAGTTGATTGCCAGGAAAAAAAAAAACAACAACAAAAAAAAAACCCACAACTTCTGTTGTTTAGGAATTATGTGTTACTTTTCTGTGCTCTAGAACATAATACTTAACTGTGAAACATACCTAATCTTCCCTCAGAATAGCTTCAATCTTAATGAAAATTTCTGTATTCCGATTTCACATTATTGTACTGAGATACGTAAATGAGATGACTTGTCAAAAGCTGCACAAAACCTGTGAAACAGCATGTTGATTTTTTGAGATGACAGTAGTTACATCCAATTACATCAGTAAATATTAAAACATTTTAAATGGGCGCAGATGAAATTTAGGCTGTTCTTTTTTAAGGGAGATGCAAACAAGTCTGTGTTATGTTATATCACTTATTGACAAATCACTTGCTTGTCTGAATCTTTGTTCTGGTTTATTCCTTTAACACTTACCCGTATTTTGTATGTGGAACATAAGTATTTCCTCAATATTATTTTTTATCTGTTAATATCTTGTTAAAAAGGCACGACTTACCACTCTGAAAAATAATTTGAGGCATAGCTATATAAAATTGCTATTCAAGTGTAAAGTACTGGTGTTAACCACATGATGGAGATGAGGGCTTTTAAGTACATATCTGCAATCTTAGCATAGAAAGACTCATGCTTTTAACAAATGTAAAGAATAGCTGCTTATTCAAAAGAATACATAGTTTATGTCTTTCTTGAGGGAAAACTAATTGTCAGTATTCTTGCTTGTATATATTACCTGGATAAGCATAATTTAAAATCTGTGGCAAATACTGGGAAAATCCTTTGAAGATCCTACCTTATAAATTAAAGAAACAACAACAAAATTTAACAGTGTTTCAAAGAGAGTTTTTGTTGTTTAGAAAAGGTATAGCATTGGGATTTACAAAGTGTTTCTGAGTTGCCAGAAAATGAATTTTCCTTTTAGTGACATAAATTCACTGTCTCATTAGAGATGCAGTAAAATAAGAAGTGACTAAAAATGGATGACATTAATATGTATGTATTTATAATTGTACTCTTGTGAAAAAGCTTGCAAAAGTTTAAGGTAAGTGATAATGATTTACAGAGATGTACTTATCCCCTGAAGAAAACAATGATAACTTACTGAAGTACAACAGTATCAACAATACTATCAAAACATATAATGTGGAAAACTTAGTAAATCAACATAGTGCATTATTTAAAAGCAAAGTTTGTATAGATATTCAAAAATTAACAACTATTTTACTTGACTCTGCCTGTCTTCCTTAAGGCTGTTTTCCATTTGGTGATAACTATTCAGTTCTCATCTGTGTTGCTGACATAACTTTTCTCAGTGTTGGTATTATGAACTGCAATTCTTTTCACAGTTGTTCTCGTGTTAGCAGTCCATGTGGTTCTAGTAATGCTAATTATGTTCATACAAAGGCAGTTTTAAAAGATGAGTTTTAGTTGACTTCAATTTGACAGGCATCATAACTATGATTTTTGCTGTATGCTTATTGCTTCCATGAACACACAGAAATATGACTTTTACTGGAAAGTGAGATGAGTAATAGTTTCTGTGTGCTGACAGTGATTGTAGGGAGCAAAACTAACTGAACTGGTAGGCAAGTATTAAATGGAAATGAACATCATTAGAAGGATTCAAGAAAAGCATTCTGATTCTTCATTTTATGTTTTTGCTTCAGGACCAGGAAAGTTGAACTCAGTGCTGGAATCACCAGCAAAGAAAATTACTCAAATATAAAATGAACTTTCCCTTTCTTACCAGTTCTTACATCATTGTCTAAAAAACAAAATAAACAAATCTACAGGAAACATTGCAAGAAATGGCACAGATTTGAAAACTGATAGTCATGCAACTTATGTTTTGTGTCTTAAAGATTGGTCTTCCAGTGGGTAAATGGAGGGCAAGCACAAACAGCTGTGGACACAGTCATTGTGGGAAGCAAGCAATTTGCATGAGACATAGCCAGTGACATTAACACAAGCAAACTGAAAGCTATGACAGAGGATGTAATAATAAAAATGAGAAGTTTAAAATGGCTTGTGCCGACACTATTGCATCTTGTTTTATCTCTCATTTCCTGCATCACTGATGACTATTGAACAGTTGGTCATGCTTGGACTATTACGTTCATAGTATGCTGCTGTGCTGATTGCATCTGTGAATTCTCACTCATTTTTTATTTAAGATGCAAGTTCTTTGGAGAAGGGACTGATTATTAGCATAATGGCACGAAAGAGAGAAGAATAGCATTGACCCTGCATAAAGATAGGACTCAAATTTGGAAGCATTACATTTCTAATAATCCTCAGGATGTTCCTTACTAGCTCTGAGCACAGCAACAGCATTATATTCAGTATTAGGCATTAAATTTTGGGAAAGAGGTAATCTGTTGAATAAAGAACAGAGCAGAGCAAAGAATGATCAGAGTCTGGAAAAAGTCTTGTGAAGTGAGTTGGAAGGAATGAGGATTGTAATAGAATCTGTATTTCATATATGTATGATATGAAAAGTCATAGGAAAAAGGAAAAGAATAATACACATAATACTAAACCATACTATATGGAGAGCAAAAAGCAGAAGGCTTAAATTTTAACAAGACATGTTAAAGTTGGAGATCTGGAAAACATAGCTGAAATGTGGGGAGAGCTAGTTGAGAAACTGAAATCTCCATCCTTGCGGGAGTCTAGGGATGGGTTAGAGATCAGACAGGAGTGGCACATCTGTTGCTTTGTGTATGACCTTAGAGTGGGATTTCAACTCTAATGGTGGTAATGCTGTATCAGTAGTTGGTTTCTGTAGCAGTCACAGTAACAATATTTAGTAACTACTCCAGTAAAACGAAAAGTATTTTGTTATGTGGAAAAGTAGTAAACATTGCAGTGCACCACTTAGAAGATACACTGCTAGTGCTTTATTAATGTAATGTACTGGTTTATGTATAAGTAGGTCTAACTGCAGAAGTTTCTGAAATTAGTCATGATGGGTTGCTAATAAGTGTACCAACAAAAATAAGCTTTTTCTTTGAATCTTGTATGGCATAGATCTATGCAAAGGAAACTTGCAGGCAAAGACTGCTTACCAGGTTTTATCTATGCAAGCATATACAGCAACTGCTTCTTTCTTTGTTTTCTTATGTTAGCCCACAACATCAGAGACAGATGCTGGTATGGCAGTAGAGGTTGAACCTTCCCACCAATATCCCGTTACATTTTGTTGTCATTGAACAGATGGCAGCAGAGGAGCAATCTGACAAAATGACTTTTCTGACATGGAAGTACATGTGTAGCATGAGGAAACTGTTGCACCCAATGACATCCATTAACACTTGCTGAATGTTTATGGAGACCAAACAGTGAATGTGAGCCCAGTGAGATGGTGGGTGATGAAGCATTGTGAAACACTGGGACAACTCCGCCACTGCAGATTTTTACCAGCTGGGCATGCAGGTTCTTGTTTACTATTGGTGAAAATGGATAACTAATAGTGGTGACTGTGTTTAAAAATACTGTTTTGTAGTGGGGAATTTGCTCTATCAGATACTGTTACCGTGCTCTACATTATAGGAGACATTGCTTTCAGAGCAGCCCAAGCATTTTAAATGAATTATAAGACACTCTAGTGAAATTTTAGATATTTTTTACTTCTCATATGCAGCACTTGGCATTTTAATCCTAGTTTGACAATGTAGATGAGGTAATTCTCCATACAGATGGCTGTACCTATGTCTGTAACACCTACAGTCAGGTGAATAAGGATCTACATAAATAAATTCAGTTATTTGCATGCATGTGCTTCTGTTGAACTGCAAGGCTAAAAGTTTCAGATTTTATCTTTGCATGAATGGGAAAATTTTATTTCAGACTTTCAGAGTTATGTCTAGCCTGCATCATCTTTATGTAGGTTTTCAGAGGTTCTCAAGATAATGCTGAGCATCTAGTCAAAGAAAGGAAAAGGCTTGAGTTATGTAGCTTTATATAATAAGCATGAAAGAGGGATTATTAATTCATGTTTACTTCTATTGGATAGCAAGGACAATTTTAAAAAGGAGGAATCCGCTAAGCTCCTTTAAGTGTGTTCTCCTTCTTACCATATTGTTGGACATTTTCAAATTTAATGGGAAATCTCTCATACGTAGGCAACCCTCTCTCCACTTTACAGTGAGGCCAGTAACTGAGCTGTTGGTGCTTCAGGTGTTTTTCACTTCTTTTGACAGATAAATAGAGCAAAATTGGGGACTAAAATTGCTAAGTTAACTTTTTGGCTTTGCAATGATTTGTTTGTTTCTGCGTAGATAATGCTAGTCTACATTTTTATTATTTTATTTTTTATTTATTTCAGTCTTTCAGTTGTCAAACTTCAAAATTGTAAAGCTACAAAAATTAATAATTGCATATAATAAGCTTCTGGGTGCTTTCATTTTGCAGATAGTATGAGCTTTATTGTAAGTACTTTTCATTTTAAGGGAATATCTAGAATTTATGATTTTTAAAGCTACCTCTATGTCATCATAAAAGGAAATGGAAGAGAAGAAGGTTATCAGGAGTGATCAACGTGGATTCACCAAGGAGAAATCATGCTTGACCAGCATGGTAGATTTCCATAATGTCATCACTATCTGGGTAGATGAGGGGAGAGCAGTGGATATTGTGTATCTTTATTCCAGCAAGATGTTTGGCAATATCTCCCACAACATCTCTGTTACAAAACTTAGAACGTATGGGATAGATGTGTGACAGTGATGTGGATTGAGAACTCTCTGACTGGCAGAACTCAAGGTTGTTGTCAGTGGTGCAGAGTCTGGTTGGAGGCCCATAACGAGTGGTGTTCCCCAAGGGCCAGTGCTGGGTTCAGCGTCTTTATCAGTGATCTGGATGAAGAGATAGAGTCTATCCTCAGCAAATTTGCTGATGGTACAGAGCTGGGAGGAGTGGCTGACACACCAGAAGGCTACCATTCAGCAGGATCTGGACAGACTTAAGAGTTGGACACAGAGGAACCTGATGAGGTTTAACAAGAGCAAGTGTAGAGTCTTGCATATGGGGAGGAATAACCACATACATAAATACAGGTTAGGGGATGACTTGCTGGAGAGGAGCTCTGTGGAGAAAAACCTAGGTGTCCTGGTGGTCAAGCGATTGTGATTCAGCAGTATGCTCTGTGGCCAATAAGGGCATGGGATCTGGGGTGTATTGAAAAGAACATGGCCAGCAGGTCAAAGGAGGTGATCCTCCCCTTCTGTTCTGCCTTAGTGAGGCCACATAGTGTGTCCAGTTCTGGGTTCCCTAGTTCCCAAAAGACAGGGATTTCCTAGAAGCAGTCCAGTGGAGGGCTACGAAGGTGATAAAGGGCCTGGACCATCTCCCATATGAGGAAAGGCTGAGTAACCTGGATAAGTTCTACCAGGGGAAATGAACACCGAGGGGGGTTCTGTTTAATGTTTATAAATGTCTAAAGGGAGGTGGGAGGCAAATGGATGTGTCCAGGCTCTTCTTGGTGTGGAGCAGTAGGACAGAGAGTAATGGCCTAAAACTTGAACATAAGCAGAATACTGAAATAGGTTGCCCAGAGAGTTTGTGGAGTGTCCTTCTATGGAGATATTCAAGAAATATCTGGATGCCTACCTGTGCAACCTATTGTAGGGATCTACTTCAGCAGGCGTGGTTGTACTCTATGATCTCTCAGGTCCCTTCCAACCACTGCAATTCTGTGAATCTGTGATTCTCTGAAATGCTACAGCAAAGTTTTCATTGCCGCCAGTTAATGGGGATGACTACAATGAAAATACGTACTGATGATCTTTTAGTTTTAAGTGTAGTGTGTCAAAAACTTCCTCAGTCACTACACTTGTGTACCACAGTGAATTGTTGACATTTTGGGGGCTTATTCACATGATGGAAGGGAAAATAAATTGTTTGATTTGTTGAGTGCCTTGGAGTTTATTGAATCTGTCAGGACATTCACAGTTTTCTTCACTCCAAAGATAACTCTTTTATCTGCCTAAACAGTTCTTAGAGTCTTTGTTTGTTTTTGTTTTTGTTTTTTTCTGGTTAGCCACCAGCATTTTCAAGTACAACCCACTAACTCAGTCCTTTGTGGAAGCTGGACTTGGATGAGTAGTTCACATGCTAGTTTAGAGCACTTGTTTTCTGTGTTTTAGTATGTGATTGTGTAATGAGAAAAAAGAGTAATAGGACCGCACTGGAAGTAGTATTTCTACTGTATGTAGAAAATCATTTTCCTGCCCATGGTTTTGGAGCCTTTCTTCTTTGTGGCCTTGGTGAGAGGAGAAGGTTTTGCATTTGTCAAACTGCTTTAGCCATGTAGTCACTCCGAAGCTGTTGACTTTGGGAGAAGAATTGCCTTCATCTCATGTTGTCCTGGAAATTTAGTTCTTGCTAAATGTAATTCAGCAAGTATCAGAGCTACATTTACTTTGATTCTGATTGTGATGTGATGTCTAGGGTGGGTTAACATAAGGAAACATTGAGTGTAGCCTAACATTTATGGCCTTTTGATTTTCTGGCATAGTGGAAAGCATACCTCCGTCCTGCAGCTGGACAGCAAGTTCTCTTCTGTAATCCAGCCAGTCTTATCATCCATACATAGTGTCCATCCGGCAGTGGGTCTTCTGTTTCTGGACTTACATTGGTATGCCTCAAATATCCTGCATAAGTGTTACATCTTGCTGCATATATCCTACATACATACAGGTTCTTGCAATATGCTCTCTGACCCAAGAAACACACAGAAACAAGCAATAAAGACTTTTCCTGGCTTCTCAAATGATGAAGCTTGGACTCCTCGTAGTTTGGAGTCTCTGCTGCTACAATCAGGAAGCTGTTTGTTGAGGAACACAGAATCCAGAGCTGCCAGAGCAGCTTGGTACATCCTTACTCTTTTCCCTATATTTCTTTTGGGCAAGGGGTCTGCTGAAACTGAGGCTGCAGATCCTATGAATCACCTTAATAGGCTGCAAATGGTCCGTGAGTACGAAGCCAAACCTTTCTGCACTGGGACTTTGTGATGCTGAAGGTGGCATTGTTTTCTGCTTTGGCCATGGAGAGATAAGTGAACTGGGAAGAAGGCCTTATCTGCTGTGTGGTAGCCACTTGTGTTTCACAGTGCACTTGCTTGTTTTTCCTCTTTACCTAAAATTAATGAAGCTGCTGCTTGCCACTTGAAAATCCATGCATGTGTCTGTAATTCATTTGCCTGTCTCTGTCAATGGAGTATTATGTTATATATAGCACTGCACTCTTATCAGCTAAGTAGAGGAAACCTTCATGTGTTTTTACTAGACGAGGTTGTCTCATTTGCAAGTATAAAGCTCAAGATACTGAAATGTTATGAAGATTTCAGTGTTCATGTTGAGGGGGCACACTTAAAGGTTATGTGGCTGACATACTTCTGTGCTAGTGTATTCTATCTTCTACTTCCCTCAAAATGTAAGGTCCTTTTTTTAAACATTTTGTTTTACAAGAATTCATGGAGCTTTTTTTTTTTTTTTTTCTTTCCTTTTTGCTCTTAAGTTCAAAATACAAGCTCTTAGATTTTACCTATTTGACAGCAGTTCTTGCCTACAAATTAATGCCAAGAAACAAATGAGAAAGTGGCATATTTACAGTCACAGTGTGACAGTAGATATTTCTCAACATCCTTGATGAAATAATAATTAAAAAAAAAAAACATAAAATATTTTTCAGTCAAAATAAAAATCCCTTCTGTATGCCTTTTTTTGACTGTCTATGCCACAGTTTAAGTTATATTTTTCTTGTTTGATTGCAGTTCAGGCATGCTTCATGGTCAGAAAGACAATAGGGCTGCGGGAGGGGGAATGATGATTTCTGGATGATAGATTTTAATGTACTTTCCTAGGAATGCCTTTTTTTATTTTGTCATATTTTATATCTAGTAGGTGGCAAATGTATCATTTTCTCAGTGAGTTGATTGCAGTTTAAGGTCTTCTGGTTTTCTCATTGAACATAACCTAGTTCTCCAGAGTCCAGAGAGGGGATATTGTGATCTGTCTGAGCATTTCTTAATGCAAAAAGAAACTGAAAGCTTCTGTGGAGCTCCAGAAGGGCAGAGTGGCTTCCAAGTAAGGGGTTAAAACTACTTTTCCCAACTCATACAATTTCTAATGCAGTCCGTGTGTTTCTGTGGGAGGGGGCTGCAGGGAGGAAAGCCTCGGTAGCAATTGGCTGCTCTCTATCAGCTGCAGCTGAGCTCGAGCTGCTGCTGGAGCGGTATCGATCTGAAGGGTAAATGTGTAGGGAACCACAGCGAGGGATTCGCTCATTTCTGAGAAGGGGCCCAGCCTCTGCCGGTAACAACGTGCTTTCTACCTGCCTCGCCTGTCCGTGGGATCCTTTGTGAATGAGGGGGGACCCGAGGACGGGCAGTTTGTTGCCACAGCGATCCGGAGGACTGTGGCGGTGCGGGTGCTGCTGCGGCTCTGTGTAGCAGGTAGGACTGCGTGCTGCTCCCGGCCGGAAGCGCGGAGGAACGGGTTGCGGAGCGCGGACCCTACATCGCCCCGAGAGCGGCTGGCTCCGCGGGGAGCTGCGGAGCGGGAGGGCGGCCTCCCTGCTCCGCACCGCAAACTTCAGCGAGTTCTCAGCAAAGTGGGAGGGCCGGCGGTGCCCGAAGGAGGGAAGGGAGCAGGGGGCTGGCGTGGATGGAGCTGTCCGTGGTCCTGCGCTCTGCTGGGGTCCTTGGCTCCGAGGAGCCCGGCCACGAGTGCAGTTTGCGGTGGACAGTGCTGAGAATGCACCGTGCCAAACCGGGGCTTAGTGAGGTTGGAAGGAAAAATAAGTAAGTGGTGGTGTGAAACTTAAAGTGACTGTATTTGTGTGTTAAAATCTTTTTCAACACTCAGTCCTTTATGTGTGTGTGGAGGATGGAGAGGGTGGATTTCTGCAGCAATGACCTTTGAAATGATGAGGTACAATTAAAAGCCAGAAGGTAAGAGACGAGAATTTGACTTGATGTGACTTTGAAAACACCTGAGCAGCCTCCTCCCTTAAAAAAAAAAAAAAAGGCACTGCAGAAATAATGTAATGGTGAGAAATGAAATGTAGTCTTGACATCCAAGATGTTCAGATGCAAGCCATGCTGTATCAATGTAATGTTTCAAGTCTGCCTTCTACAAATTAATCATGTGATGAGCAGTAGAACATACATAATCCTTATACAAACATTTTAATGGTGATTTTAGACCTGAATTATAAATCATGCTGCAAATGTCTACAACAGAGATCTGTGAACGTACTTATCTTGATAAATATTTCAAATACTCTTTGAATGTGAATGGCTGTGGCTTTGGTATCTCAGCTCCAAATGTTAGTATAGATGAGGAAGGCTACTTGTTTCTTGTATTTTAAACATTCCTCCTAAAGCATACAGTGGTGGTGATGGGCTTTGTGCTAATTTCTGCATGTACTGAGGTATGGTTAACAGCTTTTGTTTCTGTATCTGCAAATATCCATACAGAACTAAACAGAAAAGCAGACTATTTTATTGCTGGATGACATCAATGAACAGTTGGGATTTGGGGTGATTTTTTTTCTTATTTTCAAGTTCAGAGAGAAATCACACACACACACACACACACACACAAAACAAAAACAAAAACAAAAAAACTAGCAGTACAGGAATACTAAGTAGGTCTTATAACAGCATGCGTTTTGCTGTGTATATAATTGCATTTCAGGTAGAAAGTAGATGGAGACTGAAATGTTTCCATGAAATCAGGACTTTCGAAAATTCACTGTTTGGTCAGGAGGTCTTTATTTCAGCCTTCTGAACATCTCATTAGACCTTTCATTGATCACTGTGTGTTGTTGAGAGTTTTCAAGGCTTCTTACAAAATACTTCCCCATACGTGAAAGCCAGAAGGTTACATTGCAGAAGTCATAAGCAATTAATTGTTGAACTATTCTGAGTGTTTCAGAACATACCAGCACACAGAACAAAGGCTTCAATCTCAGCTGATCAAAGTAGTTACTTGGTGTTGCTCTTGCTGAGCTCTGGTCCCTGTTAGAGGTAGCACAGAGAAAGCAAATTCTCTTTCTGGAAAACGAGAAGCAAAATGCATTATTTTACATTAAATAATTCTTAAAAAAGTAATTTTCTTTTTTTCATGGCTACTTTATATACAATTCTTTTCACCAATTTTATTTAATTTGAATTAGTTTGTTCTCCCCCTGCCCCCAGCTGTTCTGAATGTGAAATGTATGGTATTTGTTGAATGGTATACCAAACAGAGATAATACAATCTTCCACAATTTCATTTCTATTTGCAATATGTAGACATTCCCTGTAGCATTCCCTGCAAATACATGATTATTTATTTATCTATTTTATATATATATATATGTACACACTCATATATAAAGAAATTCTACTTCAATTTCAGTGACATACAATAGAGAATAGACAACAAAAAAGGCAAATACAAATGTTATGGTTGTCTTGCTATATGCAGTTTCTCATTTTGTATCATCAGTTGGGGTTTTGTTCTTCTTCTGAAGAAGATGACTAGTAATGACTGCTCAGAAGGAAAGTAAATGCTTATTTTACTTTCTTTCAACCTTAAATAACCCATTAGCTCAATGGTACTGCTAGAGTTGATTTTAAAATTTTATAGGGTAGCAAATCCCTAAACTGCTTTTTCATAAGTAATTTTTAGGCTGAGAACTTTTTCAGTATTCAGGTTATTTTACATACTTTCCTGCATAATATTTTGGAAAATGTTGACACATCATTTATCTGTCATTTTTATATCTAGATACTTCTATGACACTATCTTAAAGGTACAGTTATAAATGCTTTATAAAAAGTTAAGAAAAGGTGTTTAAATAAGTACTTAAAACAGGATGAGTGAATTATGTAGGTTGCACAGAACTATGCAAAAATAATATCAATTTCTTTTTCAAATATTCCTATATCCTTTTTAATCCCTTCCCACTCGGTACACTATGATTCTGTTTTCATTTCATTTTTTTATTGATTGTGTGTGGAGCCAGGAGTTGGACTCTGATCTTTGTGGATCCTTTCCTACTTGGGGTATTCCGTGATTCTGTAATCATTCAGAGCTCAGGTAGTCCTTATGTAATATACTCATAGGATCTGACATTAACCTTTTAAACCTATTCCGACATGCACATGCATTTAATGAAGATGTTATAGTAAAACATAGAAGATAAAGACAGTATATGAATTTTCATCAAGTTTATAAGCAAAAGAAATGGATGTACATACTTATGTCTGCTATATGTATGGCCACAGAAGTATATGCAGCCATCTCATTTGTAGAATGAAAGGCTTGTCTTCAGACAAGTGCCATAGTATAAAATTTATCCGATGTTCATAATTTCCAATGTATTCACTTACTCTTAAAGTATGAAAACAGAAAATATTTGGAACAAGTTTGTCTCTTGCTAGGCATAACTGATCATAAATATCAACTGTGTATATATCTGTAAAGACATTTTCTGCACATATTTCTGATACTGTTCTAAGATGACAGTGTCTCCCAAGGAAATATATATATATTGCTCATTAATATATTGTTTATGTTTATCATAATGCTTACAGTCTTCACATCTGTATTCTTAGTTTCTAGATGTTATGTAATAGTCAGGCATTCTAGATTCCAACAATGTGTATTCCTTGTTTATATAACAGTAGTTGAAGTTTGATAAAGGTTCTGCCTTGCACTTTATTACCATGCGGTGTAGTTAATGTAAGGATGTGAATAGAGTGTGAAATAGTTTTGTAATGACAAATTGCATTTTGATTAGGTTATCACAGTTGTCCAATTCAGTCACGAGTTTCTGGAAAAATTGTCATTTGTATATATTTCTATTAATCAATGCTGTTTCTTTTTGAGGGGAATATGATACTTCTTTCCAAATAATTGGAACATTTTCAAATATTTTTTATAATATTGACAAACAGTGGCATGTGTGAGCATGTATTTGTATATACTGATCTATGAAAAATTAATTAAAAAAGCAAAAATAATATATTGTTGAGTAATTCCAGTAGAGGTGTCATCCTCTTGTGAAAACCTAGATTAGTTAAATTATAGTGTAAATACAGAAAGAAAAGCACTTGTATAAGATCTAAGATACAACATTTTAAACAACAAAATATATTGATATTTTGTCAGAATTCTCCTGAAAAACTTGGACACATTTTAGTTTCATTTCCACATTGGCACTCATTTCTGACAGCTGGTATGTATGAAACTGTGCATTAAAGAATGTTAATGGATGCAGGTGAGAAACACAGAACAAAAAATGGGTACTGATTCTGTACTATCTTGATCTTTTCCTGATTTACCCATTACTTTTTCTTTGTGTGTTAAGACAAGAAACTATAATTCCTTAACATTTATCTGCTCCTCTTCAAATGATGTGCATTTACCTATAACATCACTGTATTGGTTGGCTTCCAGGCTATTCATTTGCAAAGCACTTTGAGAGATCTGGAACATAAAATTTGTTATAAGAAGCCAAATACTATTTTGCTTTCAAAATGACTCATAAAAATGTCTCCACTTAAAGAATTTCTATCTATACACAAGTTTTGTGTGTGTTTATACATACCCTTTAAATTGAGGCATTTTTATGTGACATCTTTAAATGAGAAGAGAATTTGAGTTTATACAGCACTTAACGTGCTTGATGTATCACAAAGCAATGAGTTATGGTGCTTGGTAACAACAGGTACTAAACAGTACTGAAAAATGCTGCTAAAAATGGATGTTGGCTGAGGTATTAAGTGCTGTAACTGTGTTAAGAAAAGTATAATGAGAGTTTTAGCTTTTTTTTTTTTTTTAATGTTTAGTTAACTAATTGTTCATAGAACAGACTGAGATAAAACATCTTGTATGAAAGGTGGCCCTTCTCTATTTCAACTTTAGATTTCCCGTTTTTTCTGTGAGGAGGAAGGGCTAGGTTCTGCTGTGGTGTATTAATTGTTCTTAGCATATCCTCTTGTACTAGCCTACTAGTAGCTGTGTAATAATTATAAGTGGTCCTGTCACACTAGGAATACCCAGTAACTAAATTAATGTACTGTTTTATATTTGCACATGAACTTTATTTTGTAGCTTGATAATGCCAAACTCAACGGTATAAATCAGAGAGGGTATTCTTTAAGGTAAAAACTAGGATGATGTAGTACAGATTCAGTCATCCCTTTTAAATACAGTCTGCTGTTCAGAAGCCTCCATTCAAGAGGTAATTATGTCTCTCAGTTTAGGATGCAACTTAAGTCTACCTAATATTAAGAGATGATTTCAATATATACCAATACTATTTTCAGAATCTTTCTGTTAGAGAAGGTACTTGTTTTCCATGACAATTACTACTAGGTATTAATAATTTCTCATTACTGGAGTCTGCATAGTTACTGAATAAACCAGGAGTAAAATGGACTGTTTGGGGCACTTTAATTTTTTTATTCGATAATCTTTCCTAATTTGTTGCTATTTATTGTTTTACCTTGACTAATTTATTTTCTTTTCTCCAGTGAAATGTGTTGTGAGAGACTCTGAAGCAACTGGTTTTTTACTAAACAGCAATAAGAGATTGCCTTTCTTGAGAGAACAAGTGAACTTTATATCATACTTTGTTATGGTTATATAATTTTCTAAAAGCTTGTAGCAATTTTATACTTTATTTATTTATTTATTGCTTTGCATTGTATTGTTATCTTAGAATCAAAGAATTGTAGATCTAATTTCTTAGATTGGAAGGGACCTTAAATATCATCTAGTTCCAGTCCCCCTACTGTGGTCAGGGCTGCCACTCACCAGATCAGGCTGTTCAGGACCCCGTCCAATGTGGTCTTGAACGCCTCTAGAGATAGCATACCCCAGCTTATCTGGGCAGCGTGTTCCAGTGCCTCATCACCCCGTGAGTAAAGAATTTGCTAACATCTAACCTAAATCTCCCCACATTCCTCCTCATCCTTTCATTATCAGATTATGTAAAAAGTCAGTTTTCCTCCTGTTTATAAGCTCCATGCAAGTACTGAGAAGGCTTCTTGCAGCCTTCCTCCTTAACAAACTCATCTCCCTCAACCTTTCTTCCTAGGAGAGGTGCTCCAGTCCTCTGATCTTCTTTGTGGCCCCCTTCTGGACCTGCTCCATATCTTTCTTGTGTTGGGGCCCCAACACAAGACCTGGATGCAACATTCCTGATGAGGCTTCATGGTGCAGAGTAGAGGGAGACAATCACTTTCCTTGCCCTGCTGGCCATCAGTCTTTTAATGCAGTCCAGGATACAGCTGGTCCTCTATTCTGCTGGCAACGCTTTACATCCACTAAGACTTCCACAGGGCTTTTCAATGTGTTTGTCTCCCAGACTGTATGCTTATCTCAGATTGCCCTTAACAAAGTGCAGCACTTTGTGCTTGGCCTTGTTGAATTTCTTTAGATTCTCATAGGTCTGCTTCTCAAACCCATCCAGACTCCTTTTGGATGGCATGTCTTCCTTCTATTGTGTCAACTGCACCACTCAGCTTGGTGTCATCAGCAAAGTTTCTTAGAGTGCAGCCAGTCCTACTGTCCATGTTATCGATAATGATAAGATCAACAGTCTCAAGATGTATTCCTGGAGGATACCCCTCATCTCCAGCCTCCACTAGGTTTTCTTCATCTCAATATGTAGATTCTTACTCCCTACAGGAAAAATTAACTGCAAACTGTGCTTTTTGAGCCCCGAGGTTCCAAGCAAATAATCTTATTGCATTTTGACTTTACTGACTATGGGAACTTGGATTTGTTCAAGCATGCCCTTTTTGTAGATAGAGAGATTGCAGACTGTGCAGCACTGTCACCCACAGGGGAGGTCTTTTTTTCAGTTCTTTTTCACGTATTTTTTTCTTATATACACCATTGGAAACTTTGACAACAACATGAAATTCAATGGGACTCGTGTAGAATTAGAAAAGCACCTTGAAAATTACTTGAGCAGAAGGAAAACATTTTGAAACAACAAAGTGAGTCTCATGGAGATCATGTTAAAGACCTGATGAATTCAACTGCATATGAAAAGATAATGATGATAGAAATGCAGGTGATAGTACTGAGATTCATTCTTGGTTTTAAATTCTCTAGATAGAAAAGAGAAATCAAACCTAAACAACACTGAGTAAAACCTCTTTACTTCAACTTTCCTGACATTAATGGAAATAGCCATGGTTCTGATATCTGTCAGAAAAACGAAGCTATGTGATTCAGGAAGAGACAGCTCAATGAACTGGTGTGACAGAGTTGATTCATCAGTGTCTTTCATGTTGCATTCCAACATTAATTATGTATTCTCCTAGAATATGGCTTCAGTTTTGATTGATCCTTGTCTCTTTGGGAGCACAGATGAGGAATGAAGCTGGTTTAACCTTGCTTGGAGTCTCTCTGTCAAAAAGATATTAGTGTTCTGTTATTGGCAAGCAGACAGTACTGGCCAGCCAGAATGTCGGTATCATGTGGTTGCACTGTTCAGTACATATCTATTGTTAAAGCTTCGCTTAGGAATTATGTTTAAGACAGTGAAAGGAAGCCATGAACCTGTGAGGTGGATTTTCTTGGCAGCAGACCAAAAGTCAGTAGATCAGGCTGGGATCTAACCCTTTTTCTTCAGATGGCAATCTTTGTATGATTCTCCTATGAATATTTTCTGTCTGACATCTGCACTTGATTGGGCTGATACATGAAAACGGGTCATTTATTAAGCACAAACAAACGTATATACAATGAAGATTTACCTAAAGTATAAGACGTGGGGTCATTTATTTCATCCCAATCCACCCCTTTCTTATAATCTATCTTTTCCCTTTCTTAACTTACAAGCTCAATTTTGGGTTTAAAGATTTGATCTTCCCATTGTGTACTTTCTCCTAAGCATTTATCCTATCTCCTAAGCATTATAGGCATCCTATCTCAAACTTAAAGCTGGCTGCTCAAATGTAATGGGAAAACATATCTAAGTGCATGAAAAGGAAGGCCACAGTGTGATGCAAATAACACAATTCATTTAAGTTGCATGTTCATAGAAAGAGATATCTCTTGTTCATAAGAACTACAATAGCCACTAGAATAAGCAGCAAAAATTAAGTAGGAGAGTGCCTATGCATTGCAGTAGCTGTTTCTGGAAGGTGTGCCAGCTGTCTGTATTCAAAGGCAGACATCTTCACCCACATATCACTTAATGAAGATACATTTTACTGTGTGGAATTTCAAAAGTATGTCAGGTTGTGTGTTTCTATACCAAAACCTAGTTTTTACCTACAAACCTAATTGAACACAGTTAACACATGAAAAATGGATCCTTAAGCAGTTGCAAAATTGGCTGTTAGTTGACCAAAGGCATTTCTTGATTTCACATAGAGTTATATTTCTGGGAAATGTAAATCAGTGTATACAAACAAGAGTGACATCTACAGAAAATGTACCATTGTGGAAATATTCCTTTTTTTTTTTTTTTTTTAAATTATTTATTTATTCTATTCTTAGTGATAGGACCAGGGACAAAAGCTACTATCAGAAGGAGCATGAGGGAAAAATAATACAAAACTTTGCTAGTGTTGAATTCTGGGAACACATCCAGATATTCCAGAAGAGGAAAATGAACTTGTCAGGTTAGTATAACTAATATCACTATGGTGTGTAACTCAAAATAATTAAGTTATACTGTCATTTTTTGTGTGTGTGACAGAGAGAGAAGGTAGCGAAAGCGTAGGTTGCAGATATTTTTTTATATAAATTCCTAAGTTTTCTTACAAGTGGTTGTGTTGGCTGCTATGTGATCTTTTCTAACATCTTGTTTTCCATCTTACACTGAGAAAGTGTAGTTTTATTCTATTACCAGATCATATGGAAGTCAGGAAGACATCCATGTCAGTCTTAAGGGAATTAAGGGTAAACAATTTCTACCTGTAAAATCTGATATACTACTTACATTTCATAGTAATTCAATTTCTATCATCAGGTATTTTCCAGAAATACAAGTGTAATACAGACTTGTAATTTAAAGAAGGAGCTGATTATGATAGCTTTCTTTAATGTCTAACATTGAGTAAAATGTGTGTGTCCTTCATGGGGACTTCATTATTATGCAGAGGAATGATATTTCACTGGATTTGTTCCCAAGGCTGTAGAGTGAACTGAAATGATTAAACATGAACCTGCATGCCCTTCTTGAATTTGTGACCAGTGAAAAAAGTTGACCCCCCCCCCCCCTTAATGTAGCGTGCCACCATGCATTTCAATCCAACGGGTGAAAGTCTCAAAGGAAATGTGAAGGAAATAAGTATAATGACTATATTACAGGTGAAATATATGTCAAGAAAAAAAGTCATCAGAACAGTATACACAGTAATATTTAGTAGCTTTTTCTGGTACTCTAGAAAGGTTAGCAAAGTTAATCTGTGATGGTGCCTTGGAATTCACAAGAAAGAGAAGACGGATGTTCCTAGAATATTCTGGGCAGTTATAAAACAGCAAAGTGAGGTAGTCATAGATGTTTCTGAACATTTCAGGGTGAAAATGAATAAAATGGAAGAAATCTTCTGTCTTTCCTGAAAGTAAATAAGAGTTTCGTGTGTTAGGACTACCGGTTTCTTCCCTGTTTCACTAAATCTGCATCTCCCAAATTAGCTACACAATTCCCCATGATTATGTCTTCCTCTCAACTGCTAAGTCTATTACTACCATTGTTAGTCAGAACTGTCATGAAAGTACATAGCAATTTACTTCATGGATTCATGTAGTTTTATAGTTCCGGGAAGGGAAGGGAAGGGAAGGGAAGGGAAGGGAAGGGAAGGGAAGGGAAGGGAAGATATTTTTTTCAAACATATAATTACAATTTTAAACTTAATCTGAAAATAATTTAGAAGCAAATTATTTCTTCATTTTCAATTTTATTTCAATTTTCTTGGAGGATGGTGTCCATAATTCACTGTTGCACCCACCGTTAAGTAGAACTGCCAGGATGCAGTAGAAAAAGAAAGGAGGGAAATCTTTGAAAAGATTGTCTTAATTGGTTCTGAAACTCACTCCTGTTATCTAAACTGAACAGTAAAGAAGTGTTTGGACTCATGTCTATGCAAAATCCAGAGTTCCTGAAGAAGCAATTAAATTGATTAAAACTGTAAATCTCCTAAACTGTATTCTGAAGCTCTTTTCAATGAGCAATGCTAATTTGTAGTGTTGATTCAGATTAACTGAAAATACTTTAACTTTCACATAGTCCCAAAGTCTTAACTCTAGGTGCTATTGAATTTTGTTAGCAATAGCAAAATAATAATAATAAAAAAACCCAACACAATAGTATTTTGAAATCAATGATTGTATTTTTACCTTTCTTTAAGAAAAAACTTAAATTGAGATATATCTAGAAATATCTTTTTTATAGATGTGCATAAGTGTGGCTAATTTTTTTTTTCTTTTTTTTTTTTTTTCCTCTCATATAAGTCTTAGGTTTTCCCTTTCTTCTTACCTATCCTATAAGAACATACTTAAATTCAGCTATACTCAGGCTCTGTGCTCTAATAGAACACAAGTCCTTGGAGCATTAACAAATCTCTCAGCTTTTAAATAGACTGTGACCTATTCATTTACAGGGCTACTTCAATAAAGCAATAGCTCACTTAGGTTAATGATGGATCACGGTGTGATTCGATTTGCAGAGCGCAGGCTTGCCCATTATCCCCTAATGTTTGTATGGGTCATGTTATCACATCCAAATAATGATTCATGCCACCCCTTGTTCCTGGAGGTATCACAATGATTACAAGAAAGCTCTGTGTGCTAGTACACAAAGCCTTTAGGGTTCTGTTGGCTGCTGTTGAGTTACTAGTTTTGACTGTGGTATGATAAAGCAGAAAAGATTTGGGTTTCTCGGTGACTGTGACACCTTCCTCCTGTGATTCAATTGGCCATCTGGATAAGCAGATGGGATGGACATTTGTAGAAATCAGATCTGTGTTTCTGTCTTTTGTGACTTGCTTTTTTTTCTTTTTTAGTGAGGAAAGTTATCTGACCCTGGCCTGCTGTGACAGATTATTAGCAAGTCTAGTGTCTTGTGATCTTTTTTTTCCCCTCTCAGCTTGAGATGAAGATGGAGCAATTTCCAACAGTAAGAAAACATCTCTCTACTTTGATACTGACTATAGATACCACTCAGGAGAGACGTGGGCTGGTAGCACCAGAGAGAAGAGAAAAGTAGTTATGTTTTGTAGTTGCAAACACAAAGCAAGTACCAACATGACTGTTCTTTTCCAGTGCTGCCACACAGTTATTTGCTCTGAAGGAGTCCTCACCTAGTCACAGCAATTCAAAACACGAAATGTGATAGAATAGAACAAGGGAAGTTTTGAATGTACTTGTAAATTCTTGTTGAATACTTCTAAGTTTTATTGAGTTTTCATGACTGTCACCATGTTTATACTCTGTGACCATCGGGCTGCTCATTGATCTGGCTGCTCACAAAGCCAAATCTTAAAACTGTCTTTACTGGCACAAAAACTTCCTAAACATTAACACTTTAGCTAATATAGACTGATTAAAGTAAAATATGAGTGGGCAGAGGAATAGTTTGCATTTTCTTATACAAAGTTATTAGACTTGGAGAAATAGAAAAAAAAGATCTTTTTTGTTTACTACTAAATGCACACGGAACTTAGATAAAGGAAAAATCACAGAATCACAGAATCACAGAATCACAGAATGGCCGGGGTTGGAAAGGACCTCAAGGATCATGAATCTCCAACTGCCCTGCCACATGCAGGTCTACCAGCCTCCCCATTTAATACTAGACCAGGTTGCCCAGGACTCCATCCAGCTTGGCCTTGAATACCTCCAGGGATGGGGCATCCACATCTTCTCTGGGCAGCCTATTCCAGCACCTCACCACTCTGTAGAGAATTTCCCCCTGACATCCAACCTAAATCTCCCCTCCCCCAACTTAAAACCATTTCCCCTTGTCCTGCTATTATCTACCCTTGTAAAGAGTTGATTCCCACCCTGTTTATAGGCTCCCTATAGGTATTGAAATGCTGCAATGAGGTCACCCCACAGCCTTCTTCTCTCCAGGCTGAAGAAGCCCAGCTCCTTCACCCTGTCCTCACAGGGGAGGTTTTCCAGTCCCCTGATCATCTTCGTGGCTCTCTTCTGAACCCTCTCCAACTGTTCTCTGTCTTTCTTGTACTGAGGGCTCCAGACCTGGACACAGTACTCCAGATGGGGCCTCACAAGAGCAGAGTAAGGGGGATCACCTCCCTGTCCCTGCTGGCCACTGCTCTTCTGATAGAGCCCAGTATATCATTTGCTTTCTGAGCTAGAAATAACTCATTGATGGAGTTATAGTCATGGATAAGGAAATAACGTTCTTCAAGTGAATTAGTTTTCTTTCATCAGAATTTAAAGATTGTCCAACAGTGTCTGTTACTAGGGAGAGAGAATAGTTATACATGGTTCAAGAACAGTTTTCTAAGGTAAGAAACTTATGGTGAAAAACAGGACTGGAATGCACCTGTTGGCATCATTTTTTCCACTTTCTCTGCTTCTAAACAATGATAAATATAATGCAGTCAACAGTGTCAATTACTGCTTAAATATTCAGAAATATGTTTTCTTAATCAGTCAACTTCTTTTTTTATTCCTAAAACTACCATACCTAAAACTACGTATTTATTTATACATATGTAGTATAAAAGCTATGTATTTCCTAAATAGCTCAAATAATCAAGAGCTGGTTCCTTATATGAGATATTAGAACGACAGTTCTTTGTGATTAAAATACTATTGCTGTGTTGACCTGCTAGGCAGGGAATTAGGGGAAAAGATGGGCACATATAGTAAACGAGTAAAGCTATTTCATTATCTTAAATAGATTTGGTTCTCATTATATAACATTTTTATTCTGCTCTAAAAGCATTACACAAAAACATCCCCAGAAATAGTGCCAGTGATCTCAAAATTGTAAATAGATTTCAAACCTAAATTAGATTTCCCAGCTGCGTATTGGTATATACGCACAGTGAAATAGTGAAAAATGGCCTTTGAAATGTTTACTAAATTAAAATTCTGAAGTCTTGCTTATTTTAATTTGCTAAAAGTTGCAGCACTTTTAAGGCTCAGAAGTCCCTTGTGATATTTGCCTGAAGCTTTAATGGAAGGAGTTTTCTTCCTTTTCCATCCCTCTACATTAACAGAGTAATGATTTCTGAGGATCAATATTGCACTTATGTTTGGAAGCTTAAAGTCATGCAGCCTTCATTCAAAAGAGTTTTTGTTCCTTACTGAAATTTCATAGGATGTTCAAACTCACTAATTGCAAAGACCAACCCATACGAGCCTTTGCACCCTCTTTCCCATCTTCCATTTCCAGTGACAGACATTTCAGTGAAATTTGATCATCGAGTTAGCATCTGAGAAACATTCAGAATTTATTTGTACTCTGAATACAAAGGTACATCTTTCAAACTTGGCAGACTAACACTAGAGGATATAGGCATTTTTTTTTGCAAGCAAAGCAAAAGCTGTTATTCAAACCATAACCATAGTTGTAACTCTTGTCTACTAATTTTACAGTGGAGTAATTTTTGTAATAATAAACATAAAAGCTTAATGTCAAATTTTCAAAGTTTGTGTTAATGTTGATAGTTACAAATGAAGTTGTTTGCAAGGAGTAATGCAAAAAAAATAAAAATGAGAGCTTTCAATTTGGTTTTATTTTTTTATCTTCGTTATATGAAAATATCTGAATAACTTTTTTTTTTCTTTTTTTTTTTTTTTCCCACATAAAGAACAGTGCAGTGATAAAGCTTATTGCAAGACTACAAGAAATGTTTGGCACTACTGCTATTTTTCAAATAGGCAACTGGAATCCCACCTAAGAAAAGATAAATTATTCTTTTTATCATATTTGAGAGGTTAGAGTTAGGATTCTTGTTCATGAGTAGGTTTTTTTATGGTAAAAAAATAATGATCTTCAGAGGTACTTAGATCTCTAACTTTCTCCTATCTTATTTTAACTGTGAACTAGGAATGAAGTATTTGCACTTTCTTGAATATTTAAGGTAAATCCTTATGTAGACCCTAAATCTAGATGAGAAACAACACAGCAATATTTTTATGTTAACGAAAATTGTGGATCTCTTAAAGATTTTAGATATGTATTGCTTCTCTTTTGATGAGCCCTCTAAGAAGCTCATTACAATCTATTGTAGGAAGAACTCCTGACACAGAACAATATACACAACTTTATCTGGAATTTATTTTGAATTTTCTTTATCAAGAAAAGACTTTTCAAACTTTCAAAGAGCTTAGTTTTGAATTATAATGTGGTCCTTTTTTTTCTGCTTCATTTCAAACAGTAAAAATTGCAAGGAAAATGCATATTTCTGCCTCATTTGTTGGTAATTCTGGGGCAAATGCGACATGGTTCCATGATACCAAGCTATTGATATTGAATGAGAGAGATATAACTGTCTTTATTTCAGTAACAGTAATGATTTTCTAATGGCTGCTATCACTGTATTGTTTCACTTAAACTTATATATTTATTTATGTAATACATTATTGATTACATAAATTTATTAGTGGTTATGCAGACACTAATTATCTGCATATTGTATATTATTTGGATCTGGTTGTTTTTGACACTAGACATCCACTAAGCTAGTCCTGATGACATGTGCATCCATGTCGTTTCTATGTTTGTTATTTTTTTATCCTACTTTTATATTTCTGACTCAACTGAAGCAGTAAGTATGGACATGGTGAAATATTTATTAAAAAGGGGAATATATTTGTAAAAGAATTTATAAAACCAGAGAGGTTTGAATACTAGCTAATAATACTGAGCATATGGATGTGATTGCCCACCTTTCGTAAGTACAGAACTGAAAGGAGAAGCATTGTGAATTACTGAGAATGAGTAACCTCTGAATGAGCTATAGAAATGCTGGTTGAAACCTTCCTATTGGAAATATTTATTTTGTGACAATTTGATTTTTAGCTGAAGAAAATATTCTGTTTTGAAGAAATGTAAAAAGATGTTTAGATAGATCAAGCAAAATATTCCCTAGATGAATCTGTGAAATTTCTCAAAATAGAAAGAATACAAGATGAGTTGCATGATGTCAAAGTTGTATTTTTTGTCTTTTTTGCACCTTTGCTCTGAAAGGCAGAAATGCCATTTAGGTTTCCTCTCCTCACATAATGCTGCATGGCCTCAACAGCCCTGTGAACTATCCATTACAGAAACAGTTTGTGCAACAATATGGAGCAGTAGAGGAAATAAGAGCAGGGAGAAGTCCCATAGGAAACAAAGCCATTCTGTAAGCTTTGAACTCCACCCATCACATGGCATCTAGGAAATATTTGAACTAAGCAATATTGCATTATTGCTAAAATTAGATTTTATTTTTGCCCTTTTTTGCCCTTTTATTTGAAAAATAGAAATATTTCAAAAGTAAATCCCTGAAGTTTTAACTTTTGTAAGCGATCTTATTTATTGTTTCTTAACTCTCGCATAACACTTAGGACCCCAAAGTACTTTATATCTGTTGCATGTGAGCTTACAAATATCAGAAGTTGTGTTTATCCACCTTCTTTGTAGAGATCTCCACCATTTATTCATCACTCCATTTATTCAATCACTTGGCTTGGGAGAGTTATTGCCTTGAGTCGTTGTCTGACAATGTAAATAATTATCTTAATATCCAACACTGACCGTCTCCTACACAAGTAGAAGCACCATGTACTGTTCTCGCTTTTTTGTAACAGTTATGGCTGATTATTTTTCATCTTTCCTTGAGGACATTTATCAGATGGATAACTTAATGTCTGTGCCTTATGATTTCTTGACAGCTGGCCATAAAACCTGATAAATGCTCCTGCCAAAAAAGCAACATGAGGGTTCCAAAAAAAGTTTGCAAATTCTAATAATGTAGATTATTTGATTGATGCACAGTATGCAATTTAATTACAAAAATAAATGAGGAAGAGGAAATTTGTCACTTCCCCATTCATTATTCCTTAATTAGAGTACAACTAATCAGGGTTTCTGATTGGCCGAAATAACCTCTGATATAATTTACTGCACTGCCATTACATTAGGATAAATAGGAAAGCATGAATTATGTCTCACTGCCAAAACAACACAAAAGAACAAGGAAACATGATGAACCTTAAAATATTGTAAACGTTGCTCTGTTGGCAATCTGTCAGATCAATAATTTAATACAGCTAATGAAATATTTGTCAGGCAAAGAGACAAGAGAACATTTTTTTCAATATGCAATATTTATATATATTCTATTTCTGACTACCAGAGTAGATCAATACTGCACGTGAGACCAATGCATTCATTTTGGTTTTGGCTTGTGTAAATGTATTAAGCGTACTTTGCTTAACATCTAAACACATAAAGTGGACCAAGTAGATGATGGTAACAACACAGCTCTGAGGTCATTATGTCTTCATTGTAGAGGCTAAATGTGGAGTAAAAAAAGAATATTTTTTTCTTTTTTTCCTAAGTCAGATACACTTTATAAACCTGGTTGTCTGTTGTGTGCTTCAGCTACTTGCACTGTCTATAATTTAATGCATATATTTCATGGAAGTGGACAGTACAGAAATGGGAAGTATACTTTGCATATTATGAGTTGTACTCATAAAAGTCAAAATGTTTACTTAAGTACTTTCATGCCAAAGTGAAAAAAGTGTAATTATTTTATATGAAAGTCTGATAACTGAGTAGGGAAACAAGACAAACACAGTGATGGATATGGTCAGGACTCCTAGGTGTCACTGTGGGAGCAGGAGGTTGAAAATTCTGGTGAGTGAAAGTTATTTCTTCTTCTTTGGGACAGCCAGTGCTTCCATTCGGGAATCATTCCCTCCATTCTGGGCATATGAAAAGAGAGATAGGAAGAAAGGTGTCCAAGTAGACGATATCACATGGTTAAGGAATACTTCTGGGATGTAAAAAAAAAAAAAAAAAAAAAAGTTTGAATTCTTATTTGCCTTGGCTTTAACCCAGCTCTCATTTTAAGTAAGTAACTTTGCTTTACTATTACAGCCTAAGTATCTCCAAGGAAGGTATTTAAATTTTTATAAAAACCTAAAAGGTCGTTGTTACAGAGAAGAATTGTAAGTGGCTCTGTAGTGCAGCTGGTAGAATTCTTACCCACACTTACAGAAGCAGGTTGCTTTTCTGTGCCAAGTTAGGCCAAGTGGAGAGTTTAAACTTCTCGGTCTCCCTGCCTATCAGGTAAGTTATCTTTTGCAGTACTAAGTGGTCTGAAATCTGTCTGCAGGCTCTTTACAGGTGACCCAGTATGGTCTCTGTGCTGAATGGGACCACTTTGAACTCTGAAAAAGTGTAATGGACAAAAGATACATTTTAATTGCCTTCTTATAAAACTTTTTTTTTTTTTTTTTTCTTCTTGATTTATTTTAATCCAATGGATGATTTGTGCTGCATTTTTTTTTCTCACTTGGACAAAGTAGAACTGAATTGTTTCAGGAAGAAGGGCATACAGGGCAAAACAAAAATCTTTGTACAAAGATCTATAATCTTGAATGTCTCACAATGAGAAAACTCTTGGGGGGGCATGGCTAAAATGAAGTAATTCTTTGAAAAATGCTTATCTCATTGTAATACAGGTGCACATCAGAGCAGCTTATGTGCTCCGTTGAGAGCTCAAGCACCAAGCCACAGGCTTGATATGATTTCCTTTGATTTCAAGGCTTGTAATTAAGCAGGTATAATGTGTAAGACTGAGTCATGTACATTTCCTTTTGTCCTTAGTGCTTCAAGCAGCATATAAAAGATTACTAATTCAGTAGGCTGTTATCAGAAAGGAATCACTCAAAATGGCAGAAAGTTGTGTACTTGCCTCTCTTCATTTCTGCAGTAATGTTATCACTTCTGTTCTTCTTTAGGCAGAACTTGTACATGATGTGTGGGACATCTCTATGAACATGTGTGTTCCCAGCATCCTGATAGTGTCCTTTTATCTCTTTTTTTATATATATTATTTTGTTTTTGTGTATATGTATGCTTTCTCATTATTTTACATATTTTTCTTCTAATTTTTTTATTATTATTATTATTTGTATCTTGATGTCTCATTCAAACATCTCATTCAGAAGAGGATATGTAGCTCAGTTATGCTGCTGTATTAGGCTTAAAGAGCCTTCTGCTTCATTCCAAGTAAGATGGGTCACATCTGCAGAAAAAAAAGTAGTACTCAAATGCATCAGATTCTGAGGGAGAATCGAGGCTTTATGCTGATAACAGGACACTCTAGTAGCAGAAAAACAGCTAGAATACTTGCATAGGGATGTGCATTTTCAACCTATTTGTATCTTGGTAGACATCTCTGCCATTTGATTGTACCTCTATTTTTACCTCATTATTTTATAGCAAAACACATTTGCAGAATGGAAATAAGTATGCAAAGTCACATCCAATGTCTCCGTGTCTTTTTAAGTATAAAAAATTCTTTGTATACTGTAGTTCAACCTCTGAGAATATGATTCAAAGGAGCAAGGCAGAAACTCTTATATATATATAATCAATATCAATATTTGGATTTCAGTAGATGCTCTGTCAGGATTTTATTGTGCAAAATTATGCCTTAATTCAGATGGTTCTTAAAACTTAACATATTATGACACCTCCTGAATAAATACAGAGATTACTATTTTTTTTTTCTTTGTAGAAACACTTGAATCAGTAGGCAGCCAAGACAAGAGAAATAAGACAGCCTATGATCTAGACTCTTCACATGGTTTTTAAAAGGTACAGAATTATTTTTATTTCATTTGTTCACTTCAGGCACCTCCTGTCTGACCTTGGTAAGAGTTGCAGCTAGTGCTTTTACATAACATTTTTAAAGAGAAATCATGTGTTTTAAACTCCCACATGGATTCAGACATCTCAGCAATTAAAAAATAAATACATACATACATACATACATACATACATACATACATAAATCCACAAGAAATATCTGTATTTATTTGCTGAAGTATTTAGGTTATAGTGCAGGCTCTGTACTATGCTTTTTGATGGTAACTTTTGAATTCTCTCCAGGTACTGCTCTGTCTCAAGACAAACTAAAATGATAGCAAGTGTTGCTGTCTGCCTGCATCCTTTAAAATATGATGCTGACAGAAAAGTGGTATCATTAGAAAAGGATTAACTGTGATCTCTGGAGGTCATCTAGTCTAACCTCCCTGCTAAATGTGTGCAACTTTGTGTACGAAGCCTGCCTTGCCAGAGCAATTGGACTAGGTGACCTCCAGAGGTCCCTTCCAACCCCTACAATTCTGTGTGGTTCTGTGATATTAGCATCAAATATCATCTTAACAGTGTGACAACCATGGCTGTAATTGAGGCTACAAAGCCGCATGGGATCTGCTCTGCCATCTCATTGACTGTTATACATTCAAGGATTACCATGAAGCAGTGCATAACTAGTGAATACTTCCAACAATTCAATTGCTTCATAGTTTAGGAAGGTTTCAATAGTTTAGGAAGACTTTTTGTAGATGTAAAGTAAATGCTGTTTCCTGTATTGCTAAATAGGATAGGACTACAAAGATTTAAATGGTGAAAGTAGAGAATCTAGTTCTGTGAGCTTTTAAGGTATTACTCAGAAGCAATGTAGTTTTAATGATGTTAAGTTTTATTTTATATTTAATTAAATGAAATGTGTAAAACTAAATCTGATAGTTAAGTATGACAACAAAATTGTTCTTATTATTTTTCCATATGTTAAAAAACAGATTTCCTCCAATGTCAGTATAAGCAGGATAGTACAGCTGATTGACTTCCTTACGTCTATGGAGTTCTTCTATAGAGGATTTTCCATTACACCAAACAAAAAAATACCTACTTGAGCCAGCTGCCACTTCCATGACTTCCCCTACATTGTGTCATGGAAACACCTGATTTGGAAGCCTGAGACACTGAGCAGTTAGGGATATTGAAGCTACAGGACAAGGTGGTGAGCCTGTATAGATGTGTGTAGTGTCATAGAATGTACATCTCCCTACACCTGCTAGGGATGAGGGAGATCTTGTTTACTTATTTATCAAAGAATTTTTATGTCTAATTGCATGTGCATCTGCACGCAAATGAAAGCAGTGTTAATTCCTACGAAGGTGAGATAGCTCAAGAGAAGATGTGGAGAGAGGGAAGAGTTGTCAAACGGGTCTTATTGTTCTGAAAGCTAAAGAATGGGTTAATGGTGTATGTGACATATAGAGAGGCAGCCTCAAGCAGTTTCTCCATTCTAGTTCCTCAAATAATTTCCCTGTTAGCCTAAGCTTTTGATGCAACTTCAGTTCAGCCTGCTATCTTTAAACAAGAAATATTTGTGATAACAACGGTCTTTAACATGCCTCCCTGATGGCTTTTTCTGGTCTTGATAAATTGAGAGAGTGAAAGAGTTTTTTTCCCCCTCTGAAACCCAAACATTTTCTTATTCTAAGTATTCTTGCAGAAGCAAATTCCTTCTACTACCTTCAGGAAGACCTGACTTAGTGACTTTTTCAAATTTTCAAGTACAATTTGGCCTATCATGGAAAAGATTTCTGGTCTGGAAGTTTAGTATAGAATTAAGTGGTAAAAAGTGCTCTCGGCACAATGAGGTTAACCATCAAGTAATCTTTTCACTGTTGAAATAACTATGACATTAATATTTTTAAGAATTTAAGCAACAATTACAATTTAAGCTCTCAATTACAAATGCAATGTGATTTTTATGACTTTGTCCTCCTCCTTAATGAATTCAAATTCCAGCCATAACATCAGTGTTATCTCATAAAAACTTTGCTTACATCCCTTAGATGAGATATATGCATCCATTTTGTCTTTATATATCTATCTCTGTATTTCTGTATTATGCTTGATCTTATCTAGCATCTTTAACATGATTTAACTGACAAGTGTAAATAAATTTAAAAAAAGATCTTCAAATGGGGAAAAAAATATCAATGTAGAGGCAGCATGCAGCCTCCAAATCCAGTCACTGGGACTCAGAATTGCTAGGAACTTGCTCTGTTCAGCTTGTCTGAAAGGAGATGACACTCAGATTATACTTGGTCTGAGGTAGATTTGATCTGTGCTGTTTCTTGCATGTCTGGGTAGGAGGCCAAACAGGAGTGTACTGGGACCACTAAGAGAGGTTCTGGGAAGGTGCAGCAGTGCTTGGTATTCCCCAGGATGAGAACTCACACAGCAGTCACAAGTGCAAATCCACTGTGAGTCAAACTTTGTAAATACTGGAACTGAATGAACAGCATGGAAGAGGTACTTTGTTACTTCCTTCCTACATTTTTGTGCCTATAATCACTCTAGTTATTCCTACCTTCCCTTGGTTACTTAATCCCACTTTCCCTGTTTTGTCCTACTTCACTTGTTTATTTTATGGATGATAAATTTTCCTCAATGCAACAGATTAAGGATTTTGTAGATAATTCAGTATGTGTTGCTGTTTGAGTGTATAGGCAATTAAAATATGTGGATCGCTCCAAAAGTAATGCAGTCTTTTTATCTGCATAGAAACTACAACAGAGACAAAGAGCACAATAACACTATTTTGATTCAGCAAATTCTCAGCTGCAAAATGCTATTTTTCAACATAGCCATCAACTATGTATTTTCACCAGCCTCATGCCCTGCTTGTAAAAATCTTCAGCAGTGGAGGTGACCCACTGTTGCTACCTCCATTGCTGAAATATACCACCCACTGCCTCTCTGTGCTCACATCCATTATTTGGTCTGCACGAACATTCGGCAAGCATCAATAAATGTCAGTGGATGCAGTTTTTTCCACATGAGGAATTCATTTCCACTACTTTGCTATCCATGTCAGATACTATTTTGACAGGCTGCCTCTCTGCTGCCATCTGTCACATGGTATCAAAATATAATGGAATATTGTCCAGAAGGTTCAACCTCTACTGCCATACTGCCAACATCCACCTCTGATAAATACCAACATAACTACATAGAAAGCATTACTTTTGGAGCAGCCCTCATAACTGTCTCAGTACACTTTTAAGTAGCAGTAGGAAAATCAAAATTGCATCTTTGGTACCAGCTTTGTTTGGTGTAATATTCTTCTTTCTATGGGAATCTGAGTGTTGAGAAGATGAAAGGTAGCCCCGAAGCAGGGCAGATGTCATGACAGCTAGAGAGTAACTGGGATGGAGCTTCTCAGTTCACAAATAGGCAGATATAGCCGTTCTTACACTGGTGTTTGACTGAATGATCCTTGATGCCTTACTCTTGAATGGACAACAGTGGAATACCAACAGACAGAAATAATGATTCAATGATTGTTCAAGAGAGCAAAAGTGCTGTTGGTACAGAAGTTCCATTCATTTTACCCACATCTGAGTCTGAGCTTTGGTGAGCAGAATAAATAGCAATGGAGAAAATTGTCAGTATTTTATTATATCTCTCAATCTTTGTCTTCAAGCCATCTGAATGGTTAAATTAACTCACTTGATTTTTTTTTAGCTGCAGTTTGGACTATTTGGATTTTAATTACCAGCTATTATATATCTAGTTTTAGGGAGGAGTGAGATGCATTTTACTCCTGTGAGCAGTAACCTCTGCTCACATCCACTTGGTGGATTTGTGGAATATTAGCTCTGGTAAAAAATAATCAGTTATATCACAATTAGGATAAAATATCTTAAAGCAATTTAGCATACAATTAATAAAAATTCCTCCCATTTCTGAAGCAACACTTACCAAAATCTATCAGGTCATGAAGCAAAATCACATAAAAAGAAACTGGTATCTGCTGATCATCTACTGAACATAAATACATTAGATAAAATTCTTTTATTATGCTGTTTAATTAGCTACTACATATCTTCCCAAGCAGATAAAATGTGTTTTATGGATTTACATGTCCTAAGATTTGCTTTTTCACCCCTTTAGGAGTGCTTAAAATGCAGTTAATTTGCAGGATAAATATCCAGTTGTTTGTGAGGCCCTGCAGTGATGATACGTGCTTACTCTGTTATTTAGCATTTCAGCATTTAGCATTTGTATATTGCAAAGCTGAACTAATAGAGCTCAATTTGCTTTAGAGCCATCATGTACTTCATTCTGTTACTAGGGAAAAGAAGAATCAAAATATATCTGGCACTGCACTGGGCAGATAAATGTGGCCATTAACAGCACTGCCAAATCAGAAAAAAATTATTTATGTGCAAAAGCCTTTCTTGGCAATATATGATGATTTTTGTTATTTTTAAATCAGTTAGATCACCTCACCTGAATTTCACTTCCTTTGAAATAAGACTGTTAAATGACCACTTAAGCTTAATGTTGTTAGAACTAATGTCTTAGAAAGCTCTTGGTGCTGGAAAATACAGAGTTTGAGTCTGTGCTTATTTGCATTATTTTTTCAGTAACATCACCTGATGGTATTAAGAGAGTAAAATTTCAGCTTCAGGCAGTGCAAATGACAGTAAAACCAATCTGAGGTCTTTCTCACTTTGGGTCTCCCTAGTTAAAAAAATATATATATGTCTAAAGTAAAAATCTTCAACAGACAGGGCTGTATTTTGCTGTACTTATATATCTCAGTTTGTAGCAAAAGGCATTCTCTGTCCTGTTACAGTAGGTCCCTAGTCCTAAAGGAAAGTCCATACCTTAATTGGACACAGGAAGCAGGGAAGCTGTTGTGGTATGTAAAGAACTTTATGAGCTCAGATTAAGTCTGCTTTTCCTACAGAAACAACAAAGCAAGCTACAATGCTAATTGTCTCTGAACATCCCATTTCACACTGTTCTTCTTGGAAAGATGGGGAAGAAGTGTGATAGGTGCCATATGGAGTTGTTTAAAACAGTTAACATCCAGTTTTTTATGTGACAATACAGGTCCCTGTTTTCACTGATTTTAGTATTTTTGTGTGCTCATAGTTAAGATGAGTGAAAATTTCAAATGCAGCTGTTGTGGGGTGCCATTGATCAGGCATCATCCTCTAGGCCCCGGTGTCTTAAATAAATAACATGGGAATTGTAAGAGAAACTCTACTGCTGGTTTTGCATCTGCATCTCTGAATCATATTGCTCATTTGTGACATGCGAACTCTGAGAGCTCACTTAATCTAAGTGCTAATTGTACAGTACTATGAACCCATTATTTTCAATTTCTTTCATTTTTTTCTTTCTGACTTGTTCTGTGGAATTTTACCATAGCATTTATTTTTGTCATGGGTTCTTCTCTCTTCTTTCCCAAAGACTTCTATCAATTTCTCCAGTACATATAGCAGTACTTCTTAATTTTTGATGCGGTGTTTGCTGTTCAGGGTGTATTCTATGTAGGGCAGGGACCAAGTGACCTGATGGACCTCTGGGAAAGAGAAACCTAGGAGGACTTATCCAGTGATGAATAAGAAAGCGAGCAAGGAAAGCAGAACAAATTCTTTCCTCAACTGAAGAAATTATTAAAGACTGTTTTGTGGCAAGTGTGCTAAGTTTTCACTGTGAAAGATTCTTGACAGTAGCTGTCCTAGTTTCAAGCCATATAAGTGTCTGAATTTATAGTTAGTGTGAAATTATACACTAGTATCAGTAAACAAAAATATTCAGTTAGATAATTCCTAAGTGCTTCCACATCTAGAGCTGTGAAATAAATGTTTAAGTACCTAACTTGGGGCAGTTTGATTTGAAGCTGGACCTATTGCTTGTATATGTTTTGAAGATCATCTGACACTTTATCACACCACTTAAATATCTAACATTTCAGATAGTTTTGCAGAGAAGAAAATATGATATGAAAGGCACTTAACTGTGTAAGATAAGCATTTGTTCTTATTTCAGTGAAAACTGCAATAAATTTGATAGAAGTGAACAGATTTGAAATGTAATAAACTGACACTTCACTAGTTATTTCTGAAATATCTGACTGTGAGCAGGCTAAATTACAAAACATACAGTTTTTCAGTGTCAAAGAATGTATTTGTTTCTTAGCTGCAGGGCAACTAACAGATTCCATTTTCTGCTCAGAACAAACTTTATTTCTTTCTGATACTGGAAGGACTAGCATAAAAGTCAGTAATAATTTTGAGATAAAATCACACAAGAAATGACAATTTTGGTGTTCAATGTAATTGAACACAAAATTAAAAAAAATAATAAAAATTGGCTACTTAACTGCAACATCTGAGAATTGCAGCAGTAAAATTTGACGGTTTTGTCTTTACTAAGTGTGCAGACATTGAATCCAACACATCATGAATGACTGCAGTGCATTCTGGGACACAGGAGAATTGGCAGAATTCAGTATCTTACAAATATTAAACATACTGGCAAATGTTTGAATGATTGTGCCAGCATACTACAATGTCTGTCAATGACTTGTCTTTTATGGTAAAGATGCATTCAGTTTTGACATTTAAAAACATAGTGAGCTATTAGCGACTTTTTTTTTAAAGAAAACTTTGTTGTTGTTGTTGTTGTTGTTACATGCTTGGAAGAAAGGATTGCTTTGTTGTTGATGATTTTTTTTGTTTGCTGACAGCCTTTGAATTTCCAGTCCCACAGCCAATGTGTTACTCAAACAAATACGTTATTTCACTGGCTGATGTGTTGTACCCTAGTGAAGGAGTCACAGTCAGGTACCTTGTTAACTGCACAGTTTTTTTTTTCACTCACATTACTTTGTAAGGGAGTTATTAGAGACATGTGTACACTTTGAGCTGAAGTGTCCCAAAAACTTTGCTGTAACTCAACAATGAGTAGCTGAGTTGAGACCCATGCAGTATTAACATAAAACTCTCTAACAGCGTGTTTTTGGCCTGATTTAGTAACTCTCTAATAGCGTAGATAAATACTGATTGAAAAGAGTTAATAAGGAAATGCAGTGGCATTTAAAATAAATCCTATAAATGACAAGGTAGACAGCCTAAGGAAAATATTCATCTTCAGTTAATTGTTACAATTACAAATAAAATGTGATTACTAGAATTAAAAGGAATTAATGATCTGATTTCTTTTATGGGTGTTTAAAGTCTTGGAATTTTCATCAGAATGGCTTGTGTGAGAAGATATTTCCATTAGAACAACAACATACTTCTCAGAAAGGTTACGTTTGGACATCTGGTTATGTAGAAGCCAAAATCTTGTGTTAAGAAGTTGGACATTTGGAATCAACTATGAATCCAATCAAACTTGTCCACTATTGTGCTACAAAAACTTGAGAATTAAGGATATTTAATGGAAAAATTGCAACTAAGGGCTATGCATGTCTGTGCTTCCTGGCTGTAGATAAAATTCCAAGTTTCTCAGTTTCTGTAACTGTAAGTGGTGAAAGTCTTACAGCATTTTTACTTGAATGAATGCAGAACATTCTGTTAACTTCTTAACTGCTTATTTATTATTATTATTTTTTTCCCAAGCCTTTAAAAATAATTCTTCTTCAGTAAATATTTTGGTAGTCATAATATTTTGGAGTTTTTATGTTTAGCCAGTTCAAACCAAGTGACCCATGATACGTGCACTGGAAATAGCTAACTGGAGGTTGAGTTTTCTGAATTTCAGAGATTTTCCTAGTAAAACAGACTGTTACGGGATCATGAAGATTACTACACGAAGGTTTTGAAAGTAGTTTACATTGTTAGGTATGCTGCTTCTGTATCTTCACCTTTATATTGACTTTTTCTTCACCATACTTTATTGTAAATGAGCTGGAGTCATTTGTTTGAGGTAGCCTCATTGAGTTCTCACATGCTTGATTAATGCATCAGAAATTTTACTGCTGCCAGTGATGAGCTCCTGCTAAAACAGAATTGGAGATGGATTGTACTGAAATGTTTAAACGTAAATGAAGTTCAGAGTATGATATTTAAAATGAACAGTAATTGTAAGGGTTGTTTATTTTTTTTTTTTTTTAACTTCACAGATACATATGTACTGCCAACGGCAGCAGGTTAAATTGATTATATTCCTAACTTATCCTTAATTACTTCTTGTGCACTGTACATTTACACCTTTTCAAAAGATGAAAAATCTGTCGTATTAAAATTAAAAGAGAAAAAGTTGGCAGCAATAAGAGCTGCTACTGAAGATAATAAAAATGTGAACTGAAAATAAAACTTTTTTTTTTTTAATTTTAAAACACAGCAAACAAATTTTTAAAGTTAGCATTATCTTTTGCATTTTTATTTTTTTTTCCCCCGTGGTTTATCTTAGCAATACAAAAAGAAGTTAAGTTCAACTTTTTAACATTAACTACCTTAATTTGGTTTGGTTCTTTGGTTCCAAATTTTGTTGTTGTTGTTGTTTTGTTTTTGTCTTTTATTAATATATATATATATATATATATTATTTTATTTTATTATGTGTGAATATATATATATACACACATATATATATATATATGGATCTTGAATATTCTACGAGTAATGGCTGAAATAGGTTAATAGGATTATTCTGAAAAGACACTTAGTGAGATGCACATTTGTTAGTTCCAGCCATGTGTGAAGTATTTATGCCTTGTTATGGAAAACTCTGTAAACTGCATGAAAGAAGCATTGATTCTTTAAGCTTTATCTTCAGTGTAGCTACTGTAGTGCCATTTTTAACTTCTTAACATTTCCTTGATGGATACAATGTGAAACGATGTTGAAATGAATGCAGTCTTCATGTGAATTGAAGCAAATGTAGATTATACTGAAAATATAGCCCAGACTTCATAAAGAGAATTTTTTCTCAATTGTGTTGAACTACGAGTCAACAGAAATCTTTGTAGACATATAGATGGGGAAAAACTGGAACAATAATTTTTTTGTTATTTTTTTTTGACATTGTAATGAAAAAAAAAAAATTTCTTGAATACTAGTTTTCACTGTACGTTTTCAGTAGTTTCAAAACAAATGATAAACAGTGTGGACTTTTCAACCAAGACAGAAAAGTTAAGTCTGTGCTGAACTTAAGGGACACATTGCAATAATGTAACATGTTCTGCATATTTCTGCTGATGTATTGTTTCCAATAGTCTTTATGAAGAAATGTCCAAAGTGTCTAATGTAACAAACTGCTATACTTTGTATGAGGTCTGTTATGAAGAGATTTCTTTAAAGCACAGTAAAGTGCTAAATTAAGCTAATTTGCTTATGATTAAGAAGAGGAGCTAAGTCTCATGTTTTATTTTCAAAGTTAATGAATAGCATAACTTCCTTCCAGGCAAAGGTCTATCACAGTCTTATCTTTATAACAAGTCACTATGTTATCTGATTTCTTAGTTGTCTTATACTTTTCTTTTTCTTTCTGCATCACTTAAGGTTGTAATACACTATTTAACTAATTTATCTTTTGTAATCTGAATTGTAGCTATTGTAGCTCCTTTTGAATTTTATTAAATAAAAAAATGCTAAACAGCAGATACTGTGATTAATGTTCCAATTGTGCTTAGTCTTTTATAGCATGTAGTCGCACCAAGGAATATGGTATAAAAAGCCAGTGATATCTGAATTGTAAATTTGATTAAAGTGCTGAAAGTCATCTTTGGGCAGAGGTGTTTCCTTTTAAGGTGTAGAGACAGGCTGTCATTTAGCTGTCCTTTTTCATTCTTGTAACTGAACTATATGTTAACGCCCTGACACTTGAAAACAGCTTATTTTAGATTGAAATAATTTAGATTCAAAGGAAAAAAATTCAGAGTATTAATTTGATGGAATCTTGTTTAGTCCATAATCCATTTCATACGTTGCAGTAAGCCAGAACTGTGTCACAGTGGTCTCATTACCAAAAAAAAAAACTATCTGGACTAATGTTGTTATACTGTGTCGCATTGCATTTTAGCACACTTACATACTGCAGAAATTGAATTTGTGTCCTTCACAATAATTGTAGAGGTGATCACATTCATTTTTTTTCCCCAGGAATTCCAGGAAAAGACTCATACAATCTTTGAAATTAGTACTTGTTAGTGCTTAAGAAGATAAACTTAGAGATTCAAATGTTCATTAAAAATTAAGATATGACCAAAAGCTTATAGTTACATGATAAATCAAGAGAGATCAAAAAGTATGGTGTTTTTTTTTTGTTTTTTGTTTTTTGTTTTTGTTTTGTTTTGTTTTTTGTTTGTTTGTTTGTTTGTTTTTTCTTTTTTCTTTTTTCTTTTTTCTTTTTTTTTTCTTCTGGAATGAAAACTGTTGAGTGGAAGAGTTATTCTTCCATCTTCCTATTTCTCTCCCAACTGAACTGTGGAAAGTCAGTATGTGGACAGTTCTTTTCTACCGTAGGTCTACATTTAACAGTTTGATTGTCCCTGTTCAGAGCAGAGGACTTGGACTAGATGAACGTGAAAGGTCACTTCCAACTCTCAGGATTCTATGATTTAGGATATGAGATGTTTATTACTTGAAATCTGAGGAGGAACTTATCTTCCTTTTCTGTAACTATCTTTTAGAGTGACTTTCTCTTTCCTTAAATACAGTTTGTGGTTTTGTTTTTTGTTTTTTGGTTTTTTGTTTGTTTGTTTGTTTGTTTGTTTCATTTAGAGTATGCACAGTCTTTCAGTCAAAGCTTTAAACCACAGTAATATTGATTAATTTATGCTAGCTTATTAAAACTGCATTTTTTAAGGGGGGGAGTTCTGTGAATAAGTTCTAGAATAAATATCTGGTTCCAAGGCCACAAAGCTATGGCATCAGGGTCATTCTCTGCTGGGCCTGTTAATTTTGTGTGTTTTTAAAGCAGAATGGTTTGACATTCATACTGCCATGAAAAGAAATAAAAAAAATATATTATTTATAATGTTTGCAATTTTGACTCTCCTTTTACAAACCTTCAGTCAAGAGCTTTTTCACAAAACTAGAGGGAAAGAGACCTGTTCTCTTAAATAACTTGTAGCATACAGGTTACAATAGAAATGTGGAAACTGAGATATTGGTAGTACAGCTACTAGAATTTAGGAATCCTGATTTATTTTTTTTTTATTTCCCCCCCCCCCCCCCCCCCCCCCCCCCGGAATTGAGATGATGAGCTTGCATTTATCTAGTTTTTTTTTTCTTGGTTTCTTCCAGTATTCAAATGTTTTATAAATACACGTCTTCAGAAAGTCACATCCAAGTAAATTTTCAGTAAATATTCTGAGACATTTCTACCAAATATACAAATTCCTTTCCTCGTCTCTTATCAAATGCCATTAACAAGCAGTACATCTTATTTCAGTAATACCTGTAAAGTTAACATTTATATGCTTTTGTTTGTGTATATTTGTCTTTTTGTCTGTCATGAAGAACAATTCACATAACATATACAAGAGCTTTATAATTAAATGTATGCTTAATTCACTTCATTCACCCAGTAGGAAGAAGCATTCCAGAAACAATGACACATCACAGTTCTCTAGCTTAAAATGATTTTCTTCCTCAATTATGGGATTCAGAAAGTCTTAGGCAAAAATTTAGATTCAATAGAAACACTGATGAGAAAGGGTGAAATGAAAGAAAACTTCCCCCCAATGCAAAGTCAACTTCTACATGAGCAAAGTATAGATAAAATATTCCATCAAACACTGCATTTTCCTTCTTGGTACTCGTTGATACACCAGCTTCCAGACAGAAGTTCTCAGAAATGGGAACAAGCCTGCTGCATAAGGCTGGAGATAGTCAGTTTAAATCTGCTTCAAAAATAAAAGAAGTCTTCCAATGGGAAGTGACACCAGAATTGCACCAGTTGTGGTGCAACTATATGGTTAGTGGGGAGGTAGATGTGAAACCTTGATTTTTAGATTACAAGGATTGTGGAGAATAGATTTTTAGAGAGGAAGGAAATACTTCTGATCAGTCTTGACTGTGAAGGACTTGTTTGATGTAATATTTGTTTCCAATCACACTTCATTCTTGATTTAGAGATTCCTCACTAGGATAGTTTCAACAGCTAATTACTGCTATTATGGAATCAAGCATGTCCTTCATTTGTAGGCTACATTCAGCAAGTATCAGATTCCTAGCACTTGTGGGATACTTATTGATTTCTTTCCTTTGATCTTCAGAAATGTTAGACATCAAGTTGATGATAAAATGATCACTGAATAATACAATATTGCAATATTGCAAATAAAATAGGCATCAAATATAGTGTGCAGAAGCAGTGGTTTAAAATGAGAGTTTATTCTCTAAATTTCCTTAATTCCTTGCAGTTTTCTTAAAATCACAGCCATAAATATATAAATTAAGCTAAATATTTTAAAAACTTTAATGAAAATGCCCAAGCAGGATAAATCACTGTAGAAAAAGACTGAACATAAAATGGGTACTGTAATTCCAAAAGAATTTTGTTTTATATTTATGTCATGATTTTTATTAAATCTCATCTTTACTTGCTATAGACTACACCAGTTAAAATCAACATCTAAGGGTGGTATTTTTAAAGGTGTTAAACCTAGAGGGAATCTTTAGGCTTTTAGACTAGCTTTCCACTTCCCTTTTGCTTTCCAGAAATGTAGGCTTGAATGTCTTAATATTAGCTTTGATATTTATGGATATAAAAAACTTCCATATTACACAATGAAACCACTGTGTTGTGAAGCTTCATCTTACACAGAAGTTTCTTATTGCAGTTAAAAAAAAAAAAAGTAACAGTCATGATTTTATCTGGAGTGACTTGTAGACATACATAAATCAAGGATATTATAAAATCAAAGCCTTGAAATGCATCATCCATGAAATTAATATTTTTGAAACTGTTTTATGGACGTATTAGCTCTAAAAGGTTTTCTGCAGAAGAAAACTGTGTATTTTCAACAAACATCTCTCTAATTTTTCATTAGTTTTCTATTACTGAAGATAAAAATTGTTTTATTTTCTGAAGCTGGATCTAACTGCACAACAGTCATTTCCCATACATATCATCAGTACTTTGTGTTATTATTATTTTAGTCTTTGTTTTTCCCCCATTAGTTATCGAATCTTCTTTCTCGCTATGAAGTAATGTGTAAAGGTGTAGCATCTGTAGCACTGTCCAGCTACTTCAGCTTTCTTTTAAAATTAATAGTTCTCAGCTGTAGAGCTTTGCTTTGTAGAACATCGGATATATCCAAGTGGCCTCATGCATGAACCAGGGACAGAACACATTCATTCCAGTCTGCCTCAAAGGCTTTGCTATTCATGTGGCCTTGGTTATTATAGTTTTATCTATCTACACTCCCCAGTGATTTCATGCAGCGTTTCTCAGAGGTGCAGAGGAAGTACTGTTGTTCACATTTCTTAGATGGGAATTGAAGTGCAACAAAATAAGTGATATAAGTGATGTATTTGGAAAAATAATTAATATATATTTTTTTCTTTTGCATTATGTGATTTTCAACATTTAGATCTCTGAAGATTAAAATAAAAACCTTTGGCTGTGAAGTTGAGCAGCATAGGAACTGATGTGGCTACTGGCCCCAGCTATGTTGATGAAAACTCACAGTTACCATTAGCTCAGCTCCCTTCATCAGCCACTCCCTTCCTGAGAAGAGATGTGTCATCAGTGCATTTAATTTCTGTGGTCCACTCAACAGCACTGGGGCTTGAGCTGCCACGGCCTTAGGATTGCAGATAATGGCTTTCCAGACCCTGTATTTCACTATGGTCTTTTTTTTTTTTTTTTTTTTTTTTCACCTTTGTCTCTTTAATGGACTGAGATTTCTCTCTTCAGTGAGGCTTAGATTCTCTTTTCCCTCTATCCAAATTATCCAAATATTTTAATGACAACCAGCTATTAAAAACTTGAGAATTTGATTGAAATACTGCTTACTGCACAGGTGATTGTTAGGAAGGTGGTCTTCTAAATTTCTTAGACCTTACAACGCTGGGCAAAATAACATTTATCTGGCTCAAACAATCTGATAAGAAGTATCTTCCCAAGACTGAATAAGAAGGCTGTAGTATCATATTTCTGGTTGGTCTTCTCTGGGACTTTCTTGCTCCCTGTATAGGAACTGTTGAGTCACAGCCTGAACTACTGATTGATCATCTGAGGCAAGGATGGAGTCGGCTGTGGGAGCACAGGTGAAGGCAATTCAGATGTGTGACCAGAAGAGTGGAGCCAGACTTAGATACCATATAAGGATTGACTGCCGCTAGGAAAGGATCTCTTTCTTGAGATCTCACCTTTGTGGAGTATTTTCTGTGAATGTAGATCTTCAGATGAGTGTTCCTTTCCTGTTTTGTTTTTTTTTTTTTCCATCATGATAATCTTACCAGCTGTAACACTCCCATTTTGTGCATCTGTGCCAGGGACATTGTGTGTAGATTGACAACTATCATACATTATTTATTGTGATAAAAGAGATATCTCCAAGATGGGATACTAACGATGATTCACCTTTTTCCACTAAACACAGACATCTTGAGTCTCAGATCAGTCTCTAAAATTTGCATGTATTTTCTCCTTCATTGCATAGTTCAGTTTTGCTATCTCTGTCTATCAGGAGCAAATTATAAGTTATTCATTAAAAATGGTGTACAAGTGGGAAAACATAGATGTTACTTGAAATGTAGTTAATAGTATTTCTACTCTGAAAGTCCAGCACAGCTTGTGTATTCTCTTTGATGTTAAATAGAAAGTAAATTGAAGTTGGATTAAAATGTCAGAATGTTTGGTTAGTATGTTTCTGATATTATAAATTTTCTTGAAACCAAACCAAAATGTATGCCCCATATTTGTTACATATTAAAGAAATGATAAATACTAGGTTAAATTACAATTTGTTTCATGCAATTACAATAATCAACAGTAAGTAATTAATAGTTATCTTTTGGGAGAGATTTTCAGAAAAGAATTTGTATTTTTGACATCTTTTTGTATGTTCATTTTACTTTTACACTACACTGAAAACCCACTTTTATCTGCAACAGCTAATTTTCATTCTGATTACAGTTAAATTATTTTCTAGTAAAAATAAGAACGGAAAATATTTATTACCCTGAGGTTCTCTAATGAAGATGGCTAATACAGGCAGAACCCAGAGGGAAGTGATTGCTGGGGAGTTACATTAGCTTAGCAGTGAGAGATGAGAGCCCTGTGTTGGGTGTAGGGAAAGTATATGAGTTATAGACCCCTTGCTCTATTTTTACTGTCACTAATAACAAAGATTCCAAAACACTCAGTTCTTCTTCATGAATTTCACTGAAGTATGAGAATTCTCAAAATCAGATTTTAAATGTTCTGTCCTTATCCCTATGTCTAAGCCTTAAATCAATGAAATAATCAGATTCTGCACAATTTATAGAGTGTATTGATAATTAAACCAGGAATATTCTTTTCCATTGAAATTAATCTTTTTTTGTATTAATTAAAAATTAATATGAATATTAAATAAAACCAAAGACCCTATTTATGCAATATAAAGCCAATTATCATTATCACCAAGGAAATACCAAGGGCTTATTTGCCATACTTAAGAAAAGGGAAGAACATCATCAATTTCAATGCCTTACATTTGGGAGAATTAATATAAATGAAGCAATGTGGTGTTATCTTTCATAGTTGAGAATTAACTTTTTCTAGTTGTATTTTTAATTATATGCCCTCTTTCAAGCTATAGCTTGAAAATCCAAACTCTGCTGGAGATCAGTCTGGTGCATGAGCTGCTAGTAGATAAAGCTGTGGTATCATCCCTGAAACAAAGCATTAACTTTTGAATTTGTGTGTGCGTATTTATTCTCACAGACACTATAACTTCTGGTAGCACAGTGAATCTATTCTTACAAGTCTATTCCTAAGTTTGAATAAAAGCAGAGGGAGGGGTGAGGAACCTACAAGCCTAGAAAGCTATTTATATAGGTCATGTCAGTGAGAGACTTGTATTTGGATATTTAAGTATGTGTTAAATTAAAATATATGCTTAAAAGAGGTTCCTCCCTAAAGAGGAAAAAAGTCGTTGCAAAAAAAAAAGGAAATTGAAGTGAGTGAGGAAGAGCTTTAAAACACATATCTGAGGGAGCTCTGAATTTTTGTGAGCAAATTAAAATAGTAAAGTAGATTACTGTGGAGAGGGAATGGGAAGCTAAGAGTAAGCTGCTGGAATCGGTGGGAAAGGTTTAATACAGGTATGAGAAAAAAAAAAACAAAAAAAAACAAACACAGCAAAAACTATGTTTCTGCCTTAAGATTTATCACATAAACAAAAGAGAAATTGAACTTCTTTGAGGATTACTGCAGTGCATTGACAAAACATTTAAAAGGTATAATTAGAAAGACATTAGCAATACCATTTCAGCTGATTTGAAGAGACAAAATAGCAGTATAAGCAAATTCTGAAAAGATGAAAACATTGCACAATATAAGTAAAAACAAGTGTATTGATGTTAAATTAGTAATAAAATTACTGCAAATTACAGTAATCTCAGTGATTTTGAAGATAAACCTTTCAAACACCAAATTGTAAATGGAAAATGCTTTGGAGAATAAAATGATCAAAAGAAGGATAAGTACAGTTCAAGATGTTAGACTGCTCTGTTAGACAGCTGACTGAGAGTTTGGCTCTCAGGATTTCACCTACTAACAGATGCAGTGTTTTGTTCTTTCTCAAGGATATCAAAATATTATTGTTTCAGAATCTCAGAGTGCTGATTGTTGGACTGATGAAGATTATTCAAGTTGGTTAGGACTGAGTTGTACTTATTTAGCCCCACTGAAGTCTTGTCTAGCTCATAAATCTTGATGTTCCAGGAGGATCTGAACTTGATCCCTGCATGGCACAGAATTGTTGATGCATTTAGGGTGAGCTCATATTGCAGCAGGCAACCTGATGCTAGCTTTCATACTAGCTTGATAGGCCTTTACCTAACTTACATGTCAAACACAGAGACAAAATTCACCAACACCAACAGTTGCTTCAGAAATACAGTAAACATTTTAACACAAGCTTGTATCTCTATAATCTGAAAAAGAACATGTGAAAGGCATGCTCTTACCTACCATCCCATAATGTTAGTTTAAACTCAGGCAGAAGTAATCATTTTACAGGTGTGATATTTGTCCCCTTGAAAAGAATGGGTAGAATGAAGGAAAATTAAGTTTAATGAAAGAATGGAAAACAGATAGTATTAAAATTCTCTATCTCAGAACTGCACAATACTTAAGTTTCACCTTAGGGCTCTATCTCGTTTAATTAAGTAGAAATAGAAATCAACAGAAAAAGATTCACAGGCAAGTCTAGACCAAAATGTGCTGATTTGTCTGCATCTTCTGCTGCACTGGAGATGACTTCCAGGAGTACCAAACATCTCTGCTTTTCTCTTATGCCTAAAGCAGAGGGAAAGGAATAGGGAATTGTCTATTAATTTTTCAAAAGTGCTGGAAGCCTGCTGCTTCTCAAACTTTAATATTTCAAAGGACCAAGAAGAGCTTGTGACTCAAGACTCAATGAAAAAGTAAGTTAAATCTGCAATGGGATTTAACCAAGAAAATTTGGGTTCTTAATCTTGCTTTATCAGAATGGGAAAGCTCTCCATAGTGAGATTGAAATATAATATAGGAATTCATATAGATAACAAATTATGTCGGCTCCTGTATAAACAAGTTAGTCATACAGTATTAGACATATTGAAGAATACAGGAGGAGTGCACTGAAAAAAGTCCTCATGTAAAAATTCAATTTTAGGTCATTACTTTTGTGAAATAATCATTCTTTTAAAAGACACCAAAAACTTCACATGATCTACATGAATAAAATGGATTTACTGAGCAGATGCTAAAGAGTACTGCCAACAGGAAGTAGCAGTAGGGAATAGTGAGTAAAAATTAAATCAAGGGTTTGTTATTGTTGTTGTTGTTTGCTTGCTTGTTTGTTTGTTTTAATTATTGTGCTATAGGGTTTTAAGTTTCGGTCATTTTGGAGTTGTACTGAAATTAGTTTTTCCGGTTTGCAAAATAGGGAGTGGGGGTAATACTGCATGTCTTTTTTTTATAAATAAGATTAAAACCTCTGTGCACATATAAGATGAAGGATTTTTTTGTTGTTGTTTTAAAGATCCAACGATGCACAATTGTATGTTGAATTTTCTTCTTTCTAACCAATGAATCTTGAAGAGTTTCACAGGTGGTACTACAAGGAGTCTATTCAATCAACTGATGTGAGCTCCTTCTATATGGAAATAATATTTTCCTGTTCTTATGATGGTCTGTCAAAAATAATTTACCCATTTAAAACTTTAGAAGCTATTTAGGTTTGAATGTACATAAATAAATTTAGCCCAAGTGGAATTTTGCCCACAGCATTCTGGCTTAATCAAATAAGAAATTTGAATGAGATTTTCTATACCTTGTTTATGCATGTTACCTTTTCTCCTATCAGTGGGTACTGCTGTGAAGAGTCTGACTCTTCTTGACTCTCTCCCATCTGATAAAATCCCCCTGCAATTCCTCTTCCTGAAGCTGAACAGTCCCAGTTCTCCTAGCATCACTTCCTGCGTCACTTGTTCCAGTATTTTAATCTTCTTTCTGACCCTTTCCTGGACCTGCATCGAAAGTCCATGTTTGTATTGTACTGCAGAGTCCAGATCTAGTTAGAATATTCCAGATGTCCTACCATGACTGAGCAGAGGGAAAAGACCATCTCCCTTGACCTGCTGGCAACACTATTGCACAGGATACTATTGATCTTGCTTACCTCAATTCCATTTTTTAGTCAACTGCTCATTCACCAGGACCCTCAGATCTGTTAGGAAGCATCACTTTCCATATTGTTGGCCGGCCTCTTCTCTCGTATAATTAGTAAAAGAACTAGAGGGAATGGATTCAAGCTGCGCCAGGGGAGATTCAGGCTGGACATTAGGAAATATTACTTCTCGGAAAGGTTGGTCAGGCACTGGAATGCACTGCCCAGGGAGGTGGTGGAGTCACCGACCATGGGAGAGTTCAAGAAACATTTGGATGTTGTGTTGAGGAATATGGTTTAGCTGGGAAGTATTGGTAATGGTTGGACTAGATGATCTTCTAGGTCTTTTCCAACCTTGATAATTCTGTGATTCTGTGATTCTGTGGTGTGGTGTCGTTTCTCCCAGGTGCATGACTTGGCCATTTCTGTTACTGAAATCCCTGTCTGTCCATTTCTTCAGCCCTTTGAGGTTCCACTGGTCTATCAGCCACTTCTGTATCTTCTCCAAGTCTATCCATCACCTATGCCATTTATAAAGGTGTTAGACAGTGAAGAAAATTGTCTTTAGAAATATAAAAATATTGTAATCAGTCTCTACTTATTAAATAGCTCATCTTGTGTTTCACTGGTGGTTTTTTCAAGAGATTGAAAAAACAATAGTAATTTTGACTGGATAATTTTGAAACTCTAATTTCAACTAAATTGTCTAAATAGAATTGAGTTAATCAGATTTTTGATTCAAGTACCCCTTTGACTTTTACTTCCCCATTTGGAGTCAGGAAATTTACTTTCCTTTCTGTCTTAAGTTTTGGAAAGTATAATGTGTTACATTACTATAGTCTGTGAACAAAGCTTTGGAATGTGGAGAAAGCATATAATCATCTATGATAAATACAAATTACTGTGACAGTTTGTGGAACTTCCTTAATAATATTTATCCGATGCCATCAAAGCTGAAGTGATAGAAAGAAATAACATCTTTAAGAACATGATTATAGAGTGATCGCATTTTTCAAGAAATTAAGATAAAACTGGAAAAGTACTGTGTTTATTATTTTAGCATTTTTTAGCATTTTTCAAAAACAAGGTAATATTATACTTTTCATAGAACTCCCTCTCTCATTGATTATTCTTTGAAAACATTTATACATTTTCTTACTCCGTGGGCCTGATGCTATGCTGCTGAAATAATTGATTTGACTTCAGGGATTATAAATGTTACCTTACAAGAGAAAACATTCCCACTGAGACTTTTGATGAGTAGAGAGACAGGCTAGTAACTTACTAAGAGCTCTTTAAGATATACTGGCAGAGAGCACACTTGCTGTAGATTTGATGATATGGTGGTGATGATTTAGAGCACATTTCCCATGGAAGTGATATTTGGCAAGCAGTGGTGACATAAATCACAATTAGTTTGCGACATCTCTTAACCTGCAACATTTTTGGAGTCATGATAAATTTTATGATTAGAGCTTAACATTCTGTGACCTAGAACCCAAGGCTGATTGACTGCCTGAGTTCATCATAAAAATAAACAACCAATCTTTACCTTCAACTCTTAAAAAAAAATTACTGCAGCAGATTCAATGGCCAATAATCTTTAATAGTTATGATTAAATAGCAGCAATTACAGAATTCATTAAATGCCTGTCTAGCACATTATTCAGAGGCAATTGTAACATGTATGAAACCAGGAGGCGCCTGAAAAGCAAATCAAACTGAAACAAACCAAACCAAAATTTTTTTGTTTGTTTCAATATGAAATAGAATATACATAGTTTGGAAACTGGTCAGTCTCTTTGTAAATTATTATGATGTCTTAATTTGCTGTTTTTCCTAGAATTTCTGTCATAGATACAGCTGGATATAAGCAAATAATAATGGCTGTGTCTTACTGTAAATTTGTAAGCAAAATCACACCTCTTGGGTACAACATCTGCTATGTTATCGACATTTCTATGTGATCTGTGTACTGACCAATACAGGAAATAAGAACAAATTTCAGAAGTTTTTGAAAAGGAGTTACAGGCCTTACTGCTCAGTTGATATTTTTGAAGGGATTCATTATAGCCACATTTGCATTCTGATAGATCTAGACATCCTACCCTGTGTCATTTCTCTTGGCTCTTACTCTAGCCTTTATTCTGTAGCAGAGTGGCACATAGCCTTGCTGAGTTCCTTTACTACCTGAAATTTGTAATAAAAGGCCAATAAAGCATGCCCAGGAATATCTTGATACTATTACCATATGGCTCTTTAAGAATCAATTAATTTATTTAAATTGTCTTTTTAAAACAATTGTTCAGTTTTTCTCTTAAGATTACTTTTTACTACATAAAATAAAAATCATCACAGTGGTGAAAGAATAGGATGGGAAATATTCTTTTTTACCACCACCTTTTTCATTCATTATGTATGCGTATATATATGAATCTGTTCATTTATATTCCCTTTTTTGTATTATACTTGAAACTTTTGTCTTTCCCCTTTCCATGCAGCTCAACTCTACTTTATCCTTTCATTGCTATTCTACTTCTTTATATAATCTTCTTTACATTGTGCTTCACATTAAAGCAGAATTTCTCTTTTTGATGTGTAATTTTTCCGTGTTTTGACTGTTACCAGCAACTACAATTATTCCTATCTTGTAAACAACTGGATTGGTTTGACTGGTGAGATTTTAATGTTTTCTTTCTTATCTAAATTCCATCCATACAAATACTTAAAAGAGACAGTGGTAAGTCAGTGTATATGTGTCATATGTATACATATCTTGTGCCAACATGCTGGTTTACAAGATTACAGTTGTGATCATCTGAGGGATGGAAGTCTCATTCATCAAGCTCAGATGTCCTAGCTAGTCATTCATTGAATTTCTGAACACTGTGTGTAATTCTCGAGAGGAATTCTTGTAAAAGCATCCTTTAAGAGTTATGCCAATCGTTCCTGAATGTGCAAAGCTTGATGGAGGGACACTTCATAATAATGACCTAAATGGAAATGCTAGTTAGAGGAGGAAAACTGAAAACTCTGCAAGTCAGTGCTGAATCCTACAAAGACAACTTTTTACTTGTGAGCCCTTTGAGTCCCTTATAGGTTGAAGATAGAAAATGTTTAAATCAAGCTCCTGTAGAACATAAGAGCTGTGCTCTTTAAATTCTGTAGAAGTCAATTGTAGAAATGTATAAGGTGTCTAGGAAAAACATTATACTTAGGAAACTTTTATTCAGCAGAATTGTAGTACATCTGACCTTTTCCTTATATTCGTAGATTTTGTCATACAGATACAATGAAGTGCTGACCGCCAACCACTTTAAACAAAGTAATGAAAATCGGCAAGTTTAAATCCCCATATACTGTTGACTCTTTGTCATCTCTACAGTGTTACCAGTATTAAGATTCTGCTCCTTTTACAGACTTTTTTTTTTCATTCCTTTTAGACAGTTACTAATGTTGCCACTTGTGCATTCCAATCCAGTCATTTGAGAAATGCATAATACTGTGTGTACCTACTGTATCTTTCAAAAACCTCCATGATGCCATCTAAGAATTTGTAAGCTTTTTAAAGTCTAGCTATAACTTTAAGAGCTGAGCTGAGAACTTCCATTTAGCTTCTTGAAATCAAAAATAGAAAATAAATCATTTAACCATGTCTGAAATGCTGAGGAGATGAATAGCCAAACTTCAAAGAAAGTTGTCACCTAATTCTAGATTCTACCAGGTGCATCACTTCTTAGGCAGCTTGGCTGCTGAGAGGCCTGACTTCCACCAGGGAGGTAAATTAGATCTCTCTGAAGTGCTCCAGCCAGGTAGGAAGGACATTTTCTCTTTGAAGTTTGGCTACTAGCACTTCTTTCTGGAGGAACTGAACTTCAAAGAGTAATACTGTTTCTCTGCTTTTTGGATGTTGTGCTCAGTAACATGAGGTGCAGCTGTTCCTTGTGCAGTGAAGAAAAGAACATACTTTTAAATGATATTTCTGTATAAATATTACATTGAAATTTTAGATTATCTTATCTGTGATAGTATGAACTGAATAGTGATTATGAAGAGTTACTAAAGATTTTCAGCTATGTAATTTACAGACTTCTTAGAAGAAGTTCAAACAAAGGGAAAGAAAGAGAAAATATCAAGACAGTGATTTTTGCCCACTAGTTTTCCATTTTGCTGATGCATGGAACCAATCTGCTGTCAAGAGAAAAAGAATTAGAAGATTGGGCTTCTGGTTTAACTTTTAGTGTTTTGCTCTGTATTGACTTGGAGTGTACCATAAAAATAGCAGATAGAAGGTTCCTCTGGAAGCCTACCAAACTTCCTGTTCTTGTCAGGACTATCACCAATGGGTTATATTGTCTATGACTGTCTACCTTATGTTATGAAATCTTGGAAGTTTCTATGATGGAGATCATTCTGCCTCCATAGGTAACCTGTTCCAAAGCTAAAGTACCTTCTTACTATTTTGGATTGATTTCCTTGCAAGTACCTAATCTGAAGTCTCCCAGAGTGTTAATTTTAGCCCCTGTTTTAGCCTTCTACTTGATTTTCTGCTACTGCTGGAAAGAGAGACTCAGTTTGGGTATTAGGAAAAGGTTCTTGAAGAAACTAGTACTCTCTCTCCATCATCACAATGCAGGGCAAGGTGCAGTGGACATGGAACAGTCTCCCCAGGATAGTAGGCACTGCTCCAGGCTGCTGGAGTCCAAGGAGTGTTTGGACAGTGCTTTCAGACATAGGGTTTGAATGCTGGATGGTCCTATATGGAGAAGTTGAACTTGGCGATTGTTGTTGATTCTGTGATCTTCCTGTCTTCACTGCAAATACTTTTATTCAGTTTGCCCTTTTACCTCTCTTCTTCTCTGGATTAAATAAGCCCAGCTCCCTCATACTCTCTTGGAACTTGCAGTCCCTATGCTGACTGTCTTGGTAACCTTCCTCCTAACACCTTTCAGCTGTGGCATTCAGAACTTCCAGGTGTGGCTTCATTAGCACTCAGTGGAATGGGATAAGTGATGAGCTGACCATTATGTTATAATGTTATTTGATGTGCTGGTTGCTTAATTTCTGTTGAGAGAACATAGTTAGATCTTATTTTATGTCAACTATAATATCCATTTTGTTTTCAGCTGATTTCCATCTAATAATGTGGGATTACACTTCTTACTGATCTTCATGAGTTTTCTGATGATTCAGTCCCCAAGTTTATTAAATTCCTCCAAAACAAAGCCATGTCATTTGGTATCTGGAATTTTTCTTCTGATCTATTGTCATTTGCAGATTTGGTAAACAAGGACTGTCTCGAGTAAAGAGAAGCATGAAGATGCATATAGACAAAAATTAATCACACCTTAGATGCATATTAGAATGAATGCAGATAGCGGATAAGGCAGGTTCATTAAAGGCACAGAGGAAAGACAGGCAATAATAGTAGCAATAATAACAATGGTAAGGATGCCATCAAAGTGAAAAGTCCATTACTAAACTAAATGCTACAATTTTTTCATCCTGGCTCCTTCTCATAATAGGAAGAGGCTATAATCAGATTTAAAAATAATAATAGTAATCTCAAGAGTTATTCTGTAAGCTTTCTGTATCCATCCTAAAGTGCAGCTCCCTGGAACAGACAATGTGGTAACATCTAGCAGTCAGTGCACTCATCTGGCACATATTAGCATTAGTAACTCTATGTCTTGGAGTCCTTTTTGGTGTGAATTTGCATAGCATTCACACTTGATCTTCACAGACTCCTGAGGGCACTTCTGCTGCACTCAGATCTGTTGGCCCCTTGCTGCAACCAGAGTACATATATTCTCATGGGCATTGCAGAAGCTCAGTTTTCTTTTGAGCACAGAAGTCTTCTTTCTGTCTGTGTATAAGTTGTAGCCAGGGTCAGTACATGTTATACAACTCTTTACCAGCAGAGTTACAATGTTGTCTAGCACCAAGATGTATCATGGCAGATCATGCTCTGATTCATCCATGTTGTGTAGCCAGCCAGCTGTGCAAGCAGACCTGCAATAGAGGAGGACTCCTGCAGCAGTGTTGTGAAAGACTGACCTCCAAATATTTTCAGCTCCAAAGTTTTTCTCACAAATTGCATGCCAAGAAAGTGATACTACAGGAGCTGATTGATAATTTCTAACCCAACTGCTGTTGTGAAGGCTGCACCTCCCCTCCCTTGAACTTTTGGAAATACAAAATTAATTTGCTTCACTGACTGAAAAGCTAGAAATGACACAAAAAAAAAGCATGAGCCATTAACATAGAAATAAAGTATAATTTAAATGATTTGATGATTTTTAAATCATTACTGTTTTGTTTTTACTTCAACTTCTATGCTTTTAAATTATTTACTTGCCAATAGTTATTTCAAGGCACAAAATCTCAGGTGATTAATTATCCATCAATTAAGGAGTACTTACTAGCAATTTTACCTTTTTTTTTTTTTTTTGCCAGCTTTTGTATAAAAATGATGAAAAATATTGTGAAGTATTAAGTAGCTTGAAAAAATTTTCATAAGTTCACCTACTGACCAGTATTTTTAAAGAAAGCTTTTAACTGCTTTACAAATGCAGATAGGATTTATTGCAGTCTGTGAAGTATTAAACTTTTAGCTTATATTGATGATTAAAACTATCATAACTCAGCTGGTCTGAATCCTATCAGCCAGCCTCAATACTGTGTACTGCTGCAGTCAGAGAAAGGATATGTCATTAAAACAGCCAGATGGAGTACATCCATTCAGAGCATAAGTGGTGCTCATACGGTTCCTACTCTTCCTTTACATGCAGGTGTTTCTTACCCACGAATAATACTCTGAAATTCAGACAAATGAATGCCAGTTGTGATGATGGAGAGAGAGTACTAGTTTCTTCAAGACCACATGAATCATCTTTAGAACATATTTTCCCTCATAATTAAGCAATTCTAATATACACTCACAAGGAATAGACATATATCCTTGGAATATTTAAGGGTTTTGTATAGAGTAGATGAGCAAAATTACATAAAATCTTTCACAGTGGATCATTTTCAATTAATTTCATGGAAAAATATTAGAGCTAACTTGAAATTTTAGAATTTGCTGTACCATTAAGGAACATCAATAGGAAAACTTACAGTGAGTTCTGTAAGTTTGGAAAGAGAGCTAAAATACTGATACATACAACTGCAACTGAATATGAATATGAAAAATGGTGCAGCCTCAAGCCTCACCTCTTCTTTTAAGACTAATATGATATAAACTCATATCAGTAGTACATGTCAAATATTAGAATAAAATATGTTAATCTGGTTCCAAATAATATTCCAGAAAGTTTATCTTTGCTGACCTACTTATTATTTTAGGTTCTATAGTGGTGATGAAAAGTTTACAGCTGTGTTCTGTTTTTACAGTGAATATCCCTAATGTTAGTCAGAGTCCCTTTAATATCTTTTATTCTCACTTGTCTTTTCCTGCCTGGGTGACTCACCTCAGTTTGTCAGAACCCACTGTCAGTACTCTTCAAAGGGTATTTCAAATTTGAGGGCAATTTAAGAAATTCTAGAAGTAAAGCAGACTGCAATCATGATTGTTGCAAATGTAAAAATGGTAACTGTAGTGTTTGCACCTGTAATAGTTAGTAAAGTGAAAAAACAGAGGACTTTTTATTTTAATTTTTTTTTGTACTGCATGATACAGCCCACAAGCAAGCTTTTATGCTTTCTTAACCTTCCAGACAGGGTAAACACACACAAACGGTTGTAAATCTGTGGCATGCATTCACTTCTAATTTGTATGTGGGATCTGTTATGCAAAAACTTGGATGAGAACCACTCTAATAATTCAGCAGTATAGATAATTAAATATCTGGGAATGCTTGTTGGCATTGTTTGATTTCATAGAATTAACATGCCTGATATTTTTGTAAGTAAATAAAGATTTAATTCTTTCTGTTTAATTATATTTATCTGAATTCATACAAACATTTAAATCCTAGCCCTGGCACTTCTAACTTTCAGTCTTTATTTGTAGGACAGACAAACTGCATTCTTTGTCCTCAGAATTACGCTTGTATACTAATTACATTTTCTAATAGGAATCCTCTTTTTTTTTTCTTTTTTTTTTTTTTTTTTTTTTTACCTGTACTTTATTTTGGTTTATATTCTAAATATATGATTGTATTGAGTAAAGGAAACTAGGCAAGAGGCAAAACTGTTCTATTATCCTGACCACATGGTTGCAGCATGAGTCAAATACTGCATTCTGTTTTATTCTGGTCTTAAAATTTAGAACTTAGTATTTCATGTCTGAGAATGTCCTGGCTGAATGTTTTTGTCATTGACATAGATATGCTTCTCCAAAATAATAGCAAATATAGGAATAGTTCCTAGTGGCAGAATCACTGGAATGTGTTCTTGCGGCCCAGAAGGCCAAGGACATCCTTGGCTCAAGAGAATTGTGACCAGCAGGTTGAGGGAGCTGATTCTGCTCTGCTCTTGTGAGACCTCACCTGGAGTACTGTGTTCAGTTCTGGGGGTCTCCAACACAAGAAGGACATTGAGCTTTTGGAGTGGGTCTAAAGGAAGGCTGTGAAGTTGACCAGAGTGCTGGAGCACCTTCATTTCAAGGACAGGCTGTAGCCTGGAGAAATCTACCTTGTAGCAGTCATCTAATACCTAAAGGAGGCCTACAGGAAAGTTGACGAGGGACTATCTATAAGGACATGTAACAACAGGACAAGGAAAAATAGATTTAAACTGGAAGAGGGTAGATTTAGACTACATACTAGGAAGAAACTCTTTATTGTGAGGGTTGTGAGACACTGGAATAGGCTGCCCAGTGAGGCTATGAATGCCCCCTCCCTGGAAACATTCAAAACCAGGCTGGATGGGGCTTTGAGCAACCTGGTTTAGAGAGAGGTGTCCCTGTCTATAGCAGGGGCATTGCAACTAGGTGATTTTAAAGGTGCCTTCCAATCCAAACCATTCTGTGGTTCTATGCAAGTCTTGAAGCTTTTCTGTGCATTTTCCTTGCAATGAGAAGTGTAAAATTTGCTGGGAAAGTGAAAGGATGCTACATTCATATGTTCATCTAGTGTAATTAAGGGCTTAAATGAGAGAGCTTAACGATCTAGCTTCAGGATTCATCAAATTAAAATATTTATCTCCCAGTAGTGTTTAAGAGAAATAAATGAAAATTAAAGTGATTGTAGAAAGTAGTTTGTCTCATGGATTGAAACAAAGTCAGAGAAACTGCTTACCAGTTACTGCTGCAGGCAAGCAGACTCAACTTAGGGAGAATTAATCTAATATATTTCCAAAAAAAAAAAATCTATATATCCAGGTAAGAAGCAAGGTCAGGGATAAAAACCACACCTTTGCCTCTCATGCCCAACTTCACTCCTTCACTTCTGCTCCTTCCTGAGCATCGCAGAGAGGAACAGATGAAGGGTTGCAGCCCGGTGTCCATCTTCCTTTTGCTCTAGCATTTATCCTCTCTGTGGGCTGCAGTAGGCCAGACATTCTTTGAAGTTAAATACAGTATTTTAGTGTGGTTTAACTGGAAATAATACTGTCCTTGTTGCAAAGTTCTAATGTGGTGTTCATATGATCAGCAATGGCAAACTCAATAAATTATCAGTAGAGTTGTGAAGTGGATTATCCATGAGCACACAGTCACATTTTCTCTTGAATTGTCCAGAATACAGATTTTGTTGTTGTACCAAATAAATGCTTTGTATGGTATAATCTACTTTAAAAAATCAAATAATATTGAAATCTTATGAATATATTATCCTGATTCTACCAGAAGCTTTATTCCAAATGACCTCTCAATTAACATGAAATTCCGTTAAAAATAACAGACCAAATTCTATGTGTTCTATATGAGTAATATGACTTTCAAGGGCACTTTTAGACTATATCTTCAAGTTTAAGTTTATTATTTTACAATGAATTTCTTTACTTTTTTACAGGCCAGGCACTAATATGAGTTGTTTGCACTAAATTACATCTGTTTACTGTTAGTAATGTCAACATTTTGTTATTGGCCTAGTGCCTTGTACCATTTCATCAAGTGCTCTGATAGTAAATAGAGGAACATAGTATACCAGAGATGCTTCTGAAAAATCAGTACTTAACAGTAGGTGGCTTGAAATGTGTGCCAAGCAGCATTAGAAAGAAACTAGAAAGCTTCATGAGCTCTTGCTTTCTAGGCTGAACTTTATAGCCCTAGGTTTTCATTGTTAGTAATCTTACATTGAAACAGTCTCTGCCTCATACCATTAAACTTGTTTTTCAGAAGCTCTCCCTCATTAATTCTTGCTTGCAGTCATTTAATTACAACCTCACAAGGTGTTCCTTGGTAAATATGAGTATTTTATACATGAAGATAGAATACAAATCTCACTGCTAATACAATGGACCTTCTAACCTGGCACTCTCATAAAACCAAGATGCTGCCAAGTAAATTGGCTGCTAGCACTATCAGGGCCCTGCAGTGCTTTTGTTAATTATCTTGCCATAGTGCCTAATGCAGATAGCAATCTTTCCAAAAGAGAAGGCAGATTTAAAGAGGCAGAATTAATTAAAATTGATTTGTGCAGTCTGTCATGTTGAGATCTGAGGGGAGAATTTTCTTTCCCCTCCTCTCTGTAATTCATGCTGCAGGAGTACACAGAATAGATAGTCACCTTACCTTGGAGTACTAATTATGGTGAATGAATGTGATTCGTCTGTTGTGATAGGTAGTTCACTGGGTGAGAAGACATCAACATTTAAGTTCATTTGAGCATCTTCCAGTGGGAATTCTTCTGTCTTCTGGCTTTCCAGGTTCATAAGAAAGGGGACTAGAAAGTAAGTTTCAAGGTCATAATTTTGAAGTGAATGTGTGCTTTGATTTTATACCTCCAAAGAATGATATTCACTGCCAGTAGGATAGAAAGTGATGATGTAAAAGGCAATCACAAGAATGAAAAAGATTCAAGAATAAACAGAAAAGTACCCATGTGAATATTGGATTTATTTTGTGTTTATGACCTTCATTAGCAATGAATGCAGCTCATGAAATTCAGAGCTCCTTTGTCCATCCTAAATGTTATGTAGGATTCTTCCTGTTTTTATAAATCTCAAACTACAGAATTTCATAAATAACATTGAAATAGAACCTCGAACAGAAGACTGTTTCTTTTATAGAAATTTGCCTACCAGCAGCTTTCAATTTCTGAGAAATTACTTCATGGTGTGGTCTGTATACTTAGTGTTTTTTGTTGTTTGATTTTGTTTTGTTTTGTTTGTTTTGCTTTTTTTTTTTTTCAATGGTGTTGCGAAACTTTGACAACAGACAAAATCTGAAACAGCAACAGCTGAAATATTAGGTAATAAAAGAAACAAGGCAAAATATTCACCTTGACAATGATGTATTGGATATATCTAATGAGTAAGCTTACTATCCTGCTTCTTCTCATTGCTTTATTCGCTGCAGTGGCTGAGTCTTCTCCTTATTGTAATCATAGGTGCTCCCTCCATGCCCCTTTTCCACAGTGTAAGATCTATAAATGTGATGATATAAGGGAAATTCTACTCTATAATAGTTTTGATTTCTATGGAAATTGCATGATTGTTAGACTTATACATGGAAACAGGCATAATAATGGAGGCATACTGGGCCTGATTCTTATCAATTTTTCATCTGCTCATAGGACTACTAGAATTCATGAAATTAAAAGATATTAGAATGCCATTTTATATCCATTTGTATTTTTCAAGTATGAATTTTTGCATAAGGTGTAAAGCTATAAAAAAATAGCTCACTTGGATTAAGAAATGTATGCTCATTAAAGTAACGTACCCGAATAGCAAAAATATATGTAATAATTTTTCAGAGCATAGAGAGTGTAGATTTTGTGGGTATTTAGAGCTACAAGTTCATCTATTCATCATAGAAAGTGCATAGTGGAAAAAACCCTATTGTGCATTTAATCCATGTAGTCAGTGTGTGTGGCTGTAATAAAACTAGCATGGGACAAAGCAAGAAACAGGCCTTACTAAAGTGTTCTACTTTCTCCCTGTATATATTGAAATTATACTGTACTGTAAACATATTGTTTGATAATCACTTATTCTCCATCCCAGAAATAGATAACTAATATAGCCATCAAAGGAGAAAGAATTTGAGAAGTATGTATCATTTCTGCTATGAAAAATGTATTACAAATCAGATCCAGACATACTTTGATTGTAGCCAACAGAAAAATGATATATATTTTAACCTAATAGACGTGTCTTTGTGCTGTACTGGATTTCAGTCTTCAGTGTACAGGCCAAAAGAGAAAGCAATGAATAGTAATTGTTAAAAAAAAAACAAAAAAACAAAAAACAAAACAAAACAAAAAATCTTTTTCTTATAGTTAATTTTATCTTTAGTCATTTACCTGCTTGTCATCTTTCTTCTTTCCTTGTCTCAAACTGTCTGCTTCTCTTGACAAAATAATGCATTGATTAAAAAACAAACAAACGAAAAACAAATAAACAAAAACTACTCATTAGAATCTTCAAGAAAAAAGAACTCAGTGCTACTGGAAGGACATTTTATGTTTATTTTGTTTTTACTCTCTTAATTTTTATCTTAATCTTAATTTGTCAAATACATTATGTGACAAATTGGCTTCCTTTTTTTTTTTTTTTTTTCTCCCAGCCATAGCCATGAACAACTTGAAAATGCAGAAACTCTCAGATGCTATATAGGAAAAAAAAAAAAATAACAACAACAAAAAAGCAGCTTAAACATAATCTCCAGAGAGTACTTCTGAAATACCATTCTCATTTCAGATCTGAATTTGCTTCCAATGCACAGATTCATGACAATATGCTTTACTACTTGTACACTTTCCCATAGTAATAGCAGCAATGATGCCCAGCTTTTATGTGGTGGATTTCTTTAGATGTCTAAGCAATTTACAAGGGTAGTCAGTAAAGAATTGCAGGAGTGACTTGAATTTGGGAAAACATAACTCAGATGGGGGAAAAAAAAAAAGAACTGATTCTTTTTTTCTCTCCAATAAGTAGTCATGTACAAGTACTTAAATATAGGAGAAGGGTGTTAGAAATATAGCGTTGCTTTGTTTTTAATGAGAAAAGTCAAATTGTGTATTAGTAACTAGAATACATTTTTTTTTTTAATTAAGGTTTTAAGTTTTAAAGTAGATTACAATGGCTTTCTCAAAGCAACAGTGATTGATTAATTTTCCACCTCAGATGCACCTAGATTTTTTTTTTTTTAAATAGTAATATTGCAGGTTGAAAATAAATTACTGACTTGCAGAAATTGTTGTGGAATGTTCTGTTCAGGAATGCTCGAATCTAATCTGAGAATCATAGAAGAATTTAGGCTGAAAGGGGCCCTAGGAGTTCATCTGATCCAATTTCTGCTCAAAGTAGGACCAGTTGTAAAGGTAAACCAAACTGAGTATCTCCAGCAGTGGGAAGTGATCAAACTCTGTGCAAATAGACCTAGTGTTAACAGCTCTTATTACTACTTACTTTTATGTTCCAGTTGCTTTTTTATTAAATGCCTGAGTGAATTTTCTTCCATGATAAAACACAACTGAGTGGTCAAAGAAGATAAAAATCATTATTTCAGAAAAATATTCTGAAAGAATAGAAAGTAATTTTATTGTAAATAAAATAATTTCCTGTGTAGTGATCATTTTTTATCCAGGGAAAACAAAGTTTTCTACATACATTGTTAGAAGGAAAACAATAATGTGCTTTGGATATTTAAAAAAAATTGCTTGGCTCCGTAGAGCTTTGGTGAGCTGATAATTGCACTTTAAATGCTTCACTGTATTTCATTGCATTTTATTCTATTATTTAATTTTTTTGTTTCTTATTACTGGTATTTAAACAAAAACACTTGCATTTATGATCATCAAAATATTTTTGAAAAATTGCTGACTCTTCCAATATGCTATTGTTTCCTTTAGATGCTTAATGTGAGCAAAATCCTACTAACTTAAAAGTAGATAATATAATAATTTTAATTGCATTGTTTACAGAATGGATGAGATTGAAAGGGGAGCTCTGGATATCATCTCCTCTGATCCTCCTGCTCTGAGCAGGGTCAGCTGACGAAGATTGCTCAGGGCTGTGTCCAGTTGAGTTTGGAATATTTTGAAGGATGGAAACATTACAGCCTTTCTATACAATGCTTGATGACCTTTACTGTAAAGATGTTTATTTTTTCTTTTTAATGTTCAACAGGGAATTTCATTATTTCAATTTGCCTCTTTCAGTGACAGAAGAAATTGTAACAACTCGTCTAACTGAAAATATTAATTGATATTAAGATGGGATTTGAGATGATACAGTTATCATTTTTAAGCAGAGGAGAGTCTGGCTGTTTGAATATTGAGGAGAATAAGAGGTTTCACAGCAAGTCTGCTGGTTAACTACATGTTGCTGTGTTGTGCTCATATCTAATGTGTGTTGTGCTTTCAGGTGAAGGTGATTTCCAGGTGTCTGAGTCACCCTCTAATTATTTCTATTTTGAGCAGATAAAGGATGAAAAGAGTGAAAAAGAAATGGTATTTTTAATCATCTCAGCAGGAAGCTGAAAGCTACTTAGAGAAGGGATTAAGTTAGAAAATGAAAGTTGTACTATCTATGCAGTGACAAAGTACTACAGACATCAAACCAGATTTTTCAGATGATATGAACTGGTATTGACCCTTCAAAATCAATGAAGTTAATATGACCTGCATCAGCTGAGAATCGAGATTTCCTTTTTTTTTTTTTTTACTACTGAACTGCCCTTACTAAATATGTGGTACTTATTTAGAACTGTTGTTATCCACGTTTTTTTCAGCCAACCTTGACAAGATTAGTTCTGGGAAATAGTAGTATATATCTTTGCTGACACTTAAAAAAAAATAAGAATCAAGCAGAAAATGAATTTTGTCCTCAGAGTTTTTAGTTGTGAGAAGCTATACTGGAGTTTTCTGATTCCTTTGCAGTACTGCAAGTTAAATCCAAATTTGAATGGCCCTGGAGAAAGCAATTTTCCTGCCTGTACATCAGTTTCCCTTTCTGCCTTTGCTTCTCTTGTTTCCTAGCATTCATCTTTTTTTTGAACATGAGTTATCCCTGACAAGAAATGACAATGTGTTATGTGTAAGTAGGGATTTGCAATTGGTGCAATATATGAAATCACTGATGGAGAACAGAGACATGATTTTTCAAAGTCGTCTATAGGTGAGAACACCTAATGATTCATGACATCCCCATCTTTAGGAGTGGGCTATCTGAGATGAGAAAAGGATCCCAAGTAGTCTTGGCTAAATTTACACATCTGGAATCTTTTATTTTATTGCAACCTTTTAATAAATACATGTGTTATAAACAAATAGGAAAAAGAAACACAATTTCAGTGATTGTAGCTTCTAATGAGATTTCAGGGCATTTACTCCCCTCAGTTGTAATCACTTTCAGTTTTTCTTGCTCATCAATAATGACATTAAACTTTAAAACAGCTGTCTTTATTTAAATAATAGTGTTTGATTAATAGAGAAATAAAGGAAAAACAGGGTGCAGTTGAGCAGTGAGCAATTGTTTCCATGTTGAAATATCATCACACTGCATCTTTTAACTGTGGTTAGAAGTGTGAGACATACATCAATTTTCTAAATGCAAAGTATATTATTCTATATATCAGTGAGTATACAAATGTTATATATGTAAATATATATAGTATATATATACTGAGTATATAAATGTTATATATGAGATGTATATATATATATATATATCTTGTCCATCCTATGGACAAGATAGCTTCCAGAGTTCCCTTCTGTGTTACACCATTCTGTGCCATTGTGATTCTGTGAAATAGCCAAGAATATTTGATATTGTTCATGAAAGTTTCCTCTAAGTATCTGTGAATCCTGTTTAGGCATCTGTGGATGGATTACGGCTACATTACTTTAACTACATCCTGTGGGAACTTATTCAAAAATCTATCAGTTCATTTTAAAGTTTTCTTACAAACCAATGCAAAACAATACCCCCAAAACAAATGAACAAACAAACAAACAAGCAAAAAAAGACAGAAAACAAAGAAATATATAAAAAAGCAAGTATTACACTTTTCGCAACTCAGAATCAATCTTATTATTTAAGTCAGTCAAGTTTGAGCCTAAAGGACCTCTTCAGGAATATATAGTCCTAACAGCTTAACAGAAGACACTGTTAGATAGTAAAACAATGTAATCTAGAATTCTTTCAGGCAACATTAAAGCTTAGTCTTGCATCTTCTCCTTAGTCATGGCAGTTTGTTTTCTCTCATGCATAAAAAGTGCCAAAGTAGAAGGTAATTATACTCGAGTCATCAATAATGTTACTGAATTTAAATTATAAGCTTATTAATTTTTATGTCTATATGTTAACAACATTTTAGGTAGTGCAAATGTTGAGAAAATCATTAATGATAAAAATATCATTGACAGAAATATAGATCACTTGGAAAATTGACTGCAAGCAGTATGCAAGCCAAATATTTTTTTCCATAAATTTGAAAAATATGGCTTTTTAAAATTTCCTGTGTCAATCTTTTTGTTCTTTGAAAAAATAAATGTTGTTCCATTCTCTTTCAGACAGGCAATACCCAAGATCACAAATATCAACAATCTGAAGTACAATTCACAAATGTAGTTCCAACCAAGTAATCCGAAGAAAACAAAACAGTAACATCAACAAAACTAAACTTAACTTTTAGATAAACTTTAATAATACAGAATTCAAATATATGAACGATTAACACAGAATAGAAATCAAAATGCAGTATTTTGAAGTCTGTACAGTGGAGCTCAAGGCAATATGTTCAGGTTTATGATCCTGAATCTGTTCTTCAGCTGTGTAACCTTCATTTATTGAAGGGGACCGGAGCTTTACCTTAAAGCAGAGGCTTGCTTAGTCTCAAAATGAGCAACAGAAGACATGAACATAGGAATTAGGATATTCTTGCAGCGTCTTCTCTTTGAGAGTAAGTGTATCTGCAAGAAATCTGTAGCAGCAAAGGCCATTTTATAATTTAGAATTTTATTATAATTTTGTGTAATTTTTTTCTCTGCTTTAAATCTTATTAAACACAATTCAACTAATTTTTATTGTTCCTCTTCAGGCTTTGATTTTGATTCTTATAAATGCCTTCTTCCACAGATTTTTTCATATTAGTAATTGGGCAATAAATTTAGATTCAGAAGTTTCAATTCAGCGTCTTTGGCTGAATATCTGTAAGTGTGATGATATAGATAATCATCTGATGTAAACTTAACTTATACCTTTACAAGTTTTTGGTTGAGCAGTGTGACCAGGTCTGCAAGGCAGATTCAGATTCTCACAATCAAATTGCCTAATGGGAAATAAGTTGTACACAAACTACATGTGGATTCTTTAGTTCCTGTTCAACTCAGTGATGGGTACCTTGCTGTCAGCTTTTGAGATTCTCCTGTTTGATGGCTATCTAAAATATTTGTTTAGATCACTGCTCTTTTGCACCAACTTTAAACCAGCTGCCTCGATTTGTATTTTTTATAGACCCTGTGTTTGGTAATGTGGTTATTCTGCTTCTTGCTCTTCATGCTTTTCTACAGATTGTTTTTTAGTATAGTGTAGTATTACATTATGCTGTCATAAAGAGAAAAGAACCCTGAGCCTACTATTTACATTGGCTGTATGTCTTTCTGTTTTCATCCATTTCACCAAACAGAAAAAATAGTTTGGCTGTCTAGCTAGAGTTGCAGCATCTCTGCTGTCCATATCAGTATTCTATTGAGGAATTGTTAGTTATCATCTAAGGTGTCTTTAGAAACCCTGCATGCATAAGAGTTTTCAGAGTAGCACCCTTACTATTCGCTCTACTCCTTTGTCAGTAAAAGGAAGAGAAGTCTTCCATTCTTCTGTTAATTATGTTCCCCGAATACTCTTCCAGGTAAGTTACTATTTGATACCCTCAATAAAAGTGGAAATTTATAATTAAAAAAAGAAAAAAGGAAAAAAAAAGAAAAAAAAAAAAGCAGTCTGATTTTTAAGACAAAGCCTTAGTCTATATTTGTTTAGATTTCTAGATATGACTGTTTGTATCTATGATATGATTTTTAGAATATGAGTGTTCAATATCCTGATTGTAAATACAAGGAGAACGGTGTAGAGACTGTATTATGAATCTTTTGCTCTGGAGAGATATAAGTGAAAATCTTGTACCCAAACATTTTTCATTTTGTAAAAATTTTTAGTGATTATTTCTGTTGACTTTTGACTTATTCCTACTTTTTCTTTCTTAAAGTCAGTTTTGATACTGTTATGATAGGACATATTTAATACTTTTTTAAAAGTGAAGTTGTATCACAGTGAATGTGTACTGAAGTCCTTTTTATCAGCTAAGGAAAGACTTCAAGTAATAGTTGCTGATGGTTCAGAACAGTGATATTTTAAAAAGTAGAATGTACTGCTACATTTTGCAAAGATTTTCTGTTTTCATGTCTTGTTTTGAAATGATTGCCAAATGTTTTCATTTCTTTTTTCTCAGTTTAAATATTTTGGACCAGAAAGTATAACTGATTAGTGGTGCTAATAAATGTTTCTAATTGGCACATAGAGTTATTTTCTCTGATGGGTGCTATGTCTCTTGTACTTGTCGCTTTGCGTCTCTAATTTTGCTTTTTCAGGAAGCCTGCCATTTCAGAGTACATTCCTGTTTGCATATTCTAAACCAATGTTCTTAACCTAATGCAAGGGAAAGTGTTTTTAAGAATAATTTAGGGTTTTGATCAGACAATCCCTAGGCCACCTGCCGTAGTGGTACATGAGCAACTGTTGTACTTCTGTTCAAGTCTGCATCCAAACACACCAAATAGATTTACCTTTTTTTTTTTTTTTTTAACCTGTCACTTTTTTTATTCACGTTCATTAATGAAAAGACAAGGTGACCTTATTATTTTCCCACTTTAAAAATGAAAAATGTTGTTTTGGGACTGGGACTAGAGATAATTGGCATACTTCTTAACGATCTCTAAAGACCAATTAACAGCAAGGAGCCATGTATGCATCCAGTTTGAGTTTCAATTAAATGTTTGCTCCAGGAGGAGCTAAACTAACAGAGCTATTGAACAGCAGTTACACTACTGATATAGCTGAGTCCAATGCTGAGGACAAAGACTCTTGCTTCCAGCCAGATGGCCCAATGCTCTGGCAATTAGTGAATTATTATGACTTTTAAATCTTTCTGACCTTTTGCTTTCTTCTGTCTGAATTAGTAGGGCAGAGTTTTGTTAGTTGAGTGAATGTTTAAGCACATATTTATGTGGCATGTTCCAGAAACTCCCTTCTTCTTTTATTTATTTATTAGATAAGTTGATAAGAATTAATAAAGAACTAATAGCTCAGCTATAATCAGTCAGGTCTGCAATGTGCTAATTTGGAATACAGGGAAAATTATGCTTTTTGGTGGGATTTTGCTAGTGCTATATGTGGGCCATGAGGGTAGGTTAGAATTTTAGAGAATAGTAAGTATTAATAGGAATTCACCAGCTTGGATAATGTAATATGACTTGATTTTTTAAATTTTTTTAATTTTTTATTTTTTTATATCCTAACATATCATCTTCTATAGTTATGATTTTAAAATCTCATGTTCCAAAAATGCAATCAATAATCAAATTAGTGTGGCATAGATTACCATGTAAATATTCAAATTTCAAAAAAAAGCTACAACTTTTGGTTGGCTAATAAAATTGAGTAATACATTTGAAATCAAAGAAAATGCAAACAATTTCACCTTATTTTTTTCCAATATTATGAATGAACTAGACTTTTCCTTATTTTATTTTATTTATTTTATTTTTTTCTCCCCCAAACACCATTGCTATCAAGTTAAAAAAAAAAGTTGTGAATGAATATCCCTTTCTCAGGTATGTATTATCCTGAGACAGTTTTCTAAACATGGCTACATAAATGTTAGTCTCGACATTTTCTCCTGGCATAATTGAAACACAATGATTTTTAGAAATAATAATCAACAATATATATATATTAAAATCGTAGGATCATAGAATCATTAACATTGGAAAAAAAACTCTATGATAATCTAATCCAGCCATCCCCATCATGCCTGCTAAACATGTCCTTCAGTCTCACACATACATGTTTCTTGAACACCTCCAGGGGTGGACTCCACCACCTCCCTGAGCAGCCTCTTCCACTATCTCACGGCTCCTTCTGAGAATAAACTTTTCCTAATGTCCAACTTAACCTCTCCTGGTGCAATGTAAGCCATTACCTCTCAACCTATCACTGTTATCTAGGAGAAGAGACCAACCCCATCTCACCACAACCTCTTTCAGGTAGTTGTAGAGTACAATAATGTCTCCTATGAGCCTCCCCTTCTCCAGACTAACACATAACAGAAGTTGTAGGCACCTGATGTACATGAAAAAACAACTTACATCTAAATTCATTAAAAAAAAAAGAAAAAAAAGGAAGAAATATACAAATTATTAGGTGTCTAGCTCTCCTTTATAGAGCTTTTAAACATTCTGTGATTCTTAAGGCCTTGATCCATAAATATATTTTAAGATATTTTGGTGATTCTTGCTTTGATAGCCTGAAATTAATTCATAGAATCATAGAATGGCCTGGGTTAAAAGGGACCAGAATGATCATCAAGTTTCAATCCCCCTGCCACCAGCAGAGTCACCAACCACCAGACCAGAGCCACCTCCAGCCTGACTTTGAATGCATCCAGGGATGGGGCACAACCTCCTTGTTCCAGTGCTTAATTACTTCCCTATTTATTTTTTTAATAGAGTCAACATTGAACTATCTGCATATGCATTTATTTTTTGTTTAGAATAAAAAATTTCAAAGGTTAAGAAGTTATATTACTACTTTTTTAGTATTTCTATCCAAAATTATCAAAATGAACTTGCTGGAAAGAAAACAAAAAACCACTCAGTTGTATATCAACGTTATTTACAAATAACAGCTGTTTTATCTTAAACCTACATTTGTATTCCAAGGACTTAAATGATGAAGGTAAAGTGTTTTGGTTTTTTTGTTTGTTTGTTTGTTTTATTTTATTTTATTTTTTTTTAAGGCCACCTATTGTTTGTGGATGTTTTTCTAATATCTTATTAAGATGTTCTGAAATGAATTTCCCATGTTTATACATTAAATGATTTTAATATTTCTTCATTAAGGATAATTTTTGTGAGACATATTTATGAATATTTAGAATATTTAGCCTCTCAGAAAATCTATAATACAAAATGTTTTTCAATAACATATAAAATCATTAAGAAATACATAATTATTTTTAAATATATTAGAAATTAAGATATTATTTATCCACCCATTTGTGAATATCTTAAAAAAAATAGCAACAATGAAGTATTAAATTAAACCTCTGTATTCCTTAGGTTAAAAAAAAAAATCAGACATGGATCAATCACTCATATATCTTTGAGTATGAATTCACATGTACTTACAGATAGATATATACTTGTATGGGCTGCCCAGGGAAGTGGTGTAGAGTTGCCATCCCTGGAGGTGTTCAAGAAACTTTTAGATGTTATACTTAGTAGTGTGGTTTAGCAGAGAAATATTGGTGGTAGGTGGACAGTCAGACCAGTTGATCTTGGAGACCTATTCCAACCTTTGTGACTCTGTGATTCATTGATTATGTGATCCTATGATCTCATATCAACTAGGTTTTTCATTATCCTTTCCCTCTCAGTGATGTCCTCCATACATGTTTCAAATATCAAAAGATAAGTAGACAATTCAGTCAAAGTTCTACTTAACTTAGAACAGTCAACCAACCTTAGGTTGGTTCATCATCTGATGAAAATTAAGTGATATCCACCAATCTCTGATATCCACTGACTATTGATTATGAACTCATAAGAGATTTTTACTAATTAGACTTTAATGCCTGAATTTGTACATCCAAATGTAGACCACAGAATCTCAGAATCACAGAATCACTGGGGTTGGAGGGGACCTCTGGAAATCATTGAGTTCAATCCCCTGCTAAAGCTGGTTCCCTACAGTAAATTGCACAGGAAAGCATCCAGCTGAGTCATGAATGTCTCTAGAGAAGGAGACTACAGAAACTTTCTGGGCAGCCTATTCAGGAGCTCCATCACTGACAGTTAAGAAGTTCTTCCTTGCTTTAGTATAGAACTTTTTGTGTTCCAAATTCTGCCTTTTTCTCCTTGTTTTACTGTTGCATTCTATCTGTAATGGTATATGAAAGTAAGATTCCATTCTCATTCATAGAAAATTTCAAAATAGTTCATTCTGATTTTAAGTACTGAAATACTGCATGTTAAAGAGTCAATCTGGTTGATCTAAGCTAAGGTTTGTTTTATATTTGTATTTGATCTTTTTTGTTATTATTTGTTACTATTTTACTTTGCATTGTGATTAAAAAAAAAAAAAACTACACTAAATTAAAATCAGTGAAAAATTTCATATCTTATCATATCCTTGCAGGCAAGAATTCTGCTTTAGCAAATTTTAGCAGATCAATTTGGAAAATTGCATGTATATTAAAAATAACTTACCGTAGTTCTAAAAAATTGGAATATATCTTATATTAAAGTTTTGTAATGAATTAGTTGCTGATATTATAAACTGACTTTACAGTCCTGCAGTCTAATTGACCTTGCTTGGGAATTCTTCTCTCACCTATTTTTGAAAAGGAAATCTCCGGGCTCTAGTTAAAAGAAAAAATCATCATTTTGATGCTGCCTTGGTATATCACTGGATGTAGTTTTCTTCCAAGTTCTTTCCTGTGAGAGATCCTCAGAGTATGGGTAAGAATCTAGTGAGATTTTGGCAAAGAAAAAATATAGCAAAGGAGAACAGGGCCAAAATCTCAATTTTTCTTTTGTTTAAGATGGAAAAAGTGAATTGAAAGTCAGTTATTTTGTTCTTTTTGTTGTTGTTGTTTCTAGCTTTTTTTTTTTTCTTTTTTTCTTTTTTCTTTTTTTTAATGTATATTTTCTTTCTGTTTGAGAACAGACTATTAAGTGCCAACGAATTCCTTGGAAACAGCTCATTATTATTGCTGACGTGAAAAAAAAAATAAAAAAAAATCTAAAACATTGGCTACAGTAATTATGCCATTCTGTTTGTGTTCTATTGTATAACTCAGTTCCCAAGCAAGCTAACTAAAAAATCACAAGGGAAAGAGAAATACCAGGTAAAGGGTATCAGGGCCCTATTTCTGTATAGGAATATGTAAACTGCCAATGTATATTTAACTAGATAGAGGTAGCAGATGACTAACTAAACAAACAGTACTCTTCATTGTTATGCCTACAGTTAGAAAAGTGGAAGTGAATGAAGTCAGGCCATCCCACTGAAAAAGTCTACTTCTCTCTTACGCATCTATTCAGGAGATATGTTGGTCTTGTGGTAGGTTTATTTCTTTTTTAGCCTGCGGTATACTTGGATAAAGATCCTTTAAATTAGCAGAAACTTTCATATAGTGTTCATGTATAGCTTCTGCTAGTCTCTGTCTGTGCCTAAGTCTGTCATCTGCTTTTTAAAAAATTACATACCTTGACTTTTACCTTTCATAAACTTACAAGTTTGGGAATTTATGGGCATAGGAAAAACCAGAAATATGCATTCTATTTTCCATATGGGTCTTCAATATTCATAGCAGATGCTTACTGAACTGAAGAAATCGTTTTTTATTAATGGCTTGGTTATAATTTTATTGCTTATGAAGCACACCAATCTGACAGCACTCTAGACTGATATCCTTTGTTTATCCATGTATAAGTACAGGATCATTAAATCCATGCTTTTCATTATCCTTATTCAGTGAAACTCCAGCTCCGTTTAGGTGTATGTTACCTTTGGGACAAAGAGCTCTTAGCCATCCTTAAAGCTAGTTCAGGATATGTGATGTTCTTCTAGTTTTATAGTGCATGGTTGGTATGGATTTATAGGACTTTCTCTCTTCTACCTTTCCTTCTTTCTTCTTCCACCTCTCTGTCCTTTCTGCCTCTCCCTCTTCTTGACTTCTCTTTCCCCTCTCCTCCCCTTTTCCCTTTCCCCAGCAAAATAAACCCCATCTTAATGGAACTTATCGCACCATTCTCTGCTGCCTTAGTGAAATGAAATCTATGTCAGTCAGGTCTCATGGTTTTGGGGCATTTCATTTGCAAAAGAAAATATACATATATTGGCAGGTCATAATAATGTATACAGAAATCTTTTCCCTTGCAACGAAATGTAATACCGCAAGTACATTTGTACAACAGAGGGCAAAATATCAATTTCTGATGTATCTGAACATCCCAGCCTTTGAATTTGTTCCCATTCCAGTATAATTTTTGAAGCTGCACTTGTTTTGAGCTTTAAAAATGTTAAGACCAAGATAAGCTGAAGTATTCAAAGGCTACATCTGTTCAAAGCTTGCAGATGGTCTTTTGTGTTATCTCTGGGCTCTCTAATTATATATGACATTGTGCTTCTCTGGGAGGTGTTGCAGTGTACAGATACATTATAATTGAAATGTTCTGAAGGGTTTTCCTCAATACTTATTATTATCTATTCCTCAATGTATGCATCATAACCTCCAGAGCAAAGATTAAGTTCTTGGGCATTGATTTGAACTTATTGCAGAATCCCTGCAGTGGAAAACATCTGTCTTCTTAGGCTAAGAAATACTGAAGAGCTTTCCTTCTCTTCCTGCATAATTTAGTAGAAAAAAAAAAAGAAAAGATTTGCCTTATATTTTTCACACCATACTACAGGAAATTATCTTTTTGATATCTGTATAAAATACATAAGATAAATATTAAAATACGAGCTTTCTAATAATTTCAGTGCAAAACTTATGGTTTATATTAACTTGTCTAGTATATTTTGACATTCAGATTTCTCTGTTTGGGTAATGTCCCTTCTTTTTCCAACAAGCAAGCACTCTTGGAAATCCTTATTTTGTTTGACTGCAGAATCTCCCATGTTTTCCTCATAGAATGAGGGGTTAAATACAGCAATGTGTGTACAAAGCTGGCTGAAGAAGCATGTGGAATTTCTTATGGATGAGACATATACACCTGAGTATTAAAACCAAAACAAAGAGAACTGTCTTGAATTATTTATTTTCCTAGATTTCAGCAGCTCCTTGCTCAAAAAGCACTTTTCTGTTGAATAATAACCAGTTCCCAAAGGTATCTGCTACAGTTGAATCTTATTAATCCTAATATGATGGACAGGGAGAGTTTCTTTTAAGCAAGCAAAACCCCATGCAGTGTATGAGGGAAGAGAAAAGTGGCAATGTTGTTGAAAATTATTATAGAAAAAAAAATCATTTTTTAAATACCACATCATAATATTTTATTAGACTATTTTAAACTTTCAAATCTCTAGATGCATAGGTTGAGTAGTGCAAGTTTTTCTATTTTGAAATAGATCTTTTTACTAAAAAGTGCTTGAAAATAGCGCTGTACACATACAATTCTTTATTGTTATTTTTATCTCTATTGTTAATTACAAGAACAGTTAACAAGAGGACAAGTACATAACTGCTTCTGCTTTCTAATCCAGTTGATGGAAATGAATCTGTGATCTGCAGGAAGTCTATTGTTTTCATCCCACAGATTCTCAGTTCCACTTGACACCAATAAGAATTATCTGCTCTCGTGTAGATAAGAACTGAGTGAATTTTATAGTCAATATTATAAAGATTTCTGTAACATCATCTCTAACTTCTAAACAGTCTTCTGCCCTGTCCACTATGGGGAAAATAAAGTATAGAACTAAATATCGGCCAGTGTTCCTGGTGTTTTCTGCTGAATTTTTATTTAGTCCTTGCTAAGTATCCTTCATGTGAATTCTGATTTCATAGTAATAGTTTAGAGCAGCTCAGTTCCTTTGGAGCTATACGTACTATTAATTGAAGTAGAATTGGAACCTTAAGTTCAGTAATTAAAACTACAGTTTTTCACGAAATTTGTCTTCTAACTGTATTTTTAAGGATAAAGCTTTGTTCAGTATTCAGTATTCAATAATAATCAAAATAATCATTAGCATAGCTTTTTTTCAATTCTGCCAAATTTGGGGATGTACTAGATATTCAAAAACAAAAATTATAACTGAGTCAATAAATGCTTTCTTTGGCTCTTATCATTAGAACAATTTAGTTGAATTAAAAATAAAAAAGATAGATCTCACTACAGTTTTTCAGTTGATCCTTGAATGTGAATAACTGCACTTTTATGTTAAGCAATTGATGATATTAAGGGAGTCACAGTATATAATGATGTAACTTGTAAAAGTAGATTGGGGAAAAAAAAAAAAAAAGAGATCTGTTTTATTTTGAGGAAATGTTATTTCCAGTTTTGTAATGTAGCTCAATACAGCCATTAAACAAGGCATTTTAACAGGGACAGTGCTACCTTTACTTATTTTTACTCTACTTGCAAAGTCTGAACTTTGCAATTCTTCTGATTTCCTGATGAATGCCACTCAGTGTATTGAATTATTACTCCAAGAACACATTGTCATCCCATATAGTATGAGATTAATAGAAGACTGTAATTTCAAATCACAACTCAAGATCATCTTCAAGTTATGTGGAATAACCTTCTTTCACCTTAAGTATCCTTTTTAACAAAGAATTAACAGAAAGTTAGTCTTTAAACTAAAGAATTGTCACTTATCATGATTTAGTCAGTTAAAATAGCATCTTTTCAGTAGTTTGATAATCTAACTGGATATTCTATGCTCCCATAAAACATGAAAATAATAGTAGTTAGACTGCTTCATGTCTTATCTGAACAGATATTGATCAAATTCAAAATTATTTTGAAAAAAAAAAAACAACAACAACATGCTCTTTCTGCAGAAATATTTAAAAAGATGGAAATATGCAAGCATCATAGAAATCTCCAGAGGATCTGTGCAAAAAAATACTTTTTAGAAATATCTCATAGACTACCTGAAAGAAATATAAAGAGCTTATTGATGAAATCTACATATTAAACAAGCTGGAATTGCCAGCCTTAGTTTTATAATAATAATAATAATAATAATAATAATAATAAATAAATTTAAAAAAGTGGAATGGAAACCTGAGGGTATCTAAACATGGACAAAAACAACATGAAAGTGATGTGTCAGAGAGAAGCAATTAATGTAACTGAGGAAAACAAACCAGCATGCTCACTGTCAGCTGAAAGACAGTGATGGTGGAAAGAACTTGATTCTCTGGCATCACAGGGGACAGCAACATTTCCATGAGTGCATCAGGAAAACAATAGCAGAAAGAAAAATGCAGTGCTGGGCTTTTTGCTCAGTGACAACATTGTTAATAACAAAAATAGATGCTTACAAGTAATATAAGTGTGACTTCATCCTGCTATGTTGCTTGGACTGATTAGGGTTATTTACACAGTTGTGATTACTTGGTTCAATGAAATAAAAGGAAGAAAGAATAGATAGGAAAATAAAAGATAGGCATTTAATTGTGAACATATTAATCATTTTAAATAGAAGCATAATTTATCTCAGAAGTAGTGAAATGTTTGCCTCTTTATAGTTTAAGGACTTAACATATTTGTTGAGATCAGTCCTTCTCTGCCTTGCTGACAGGAGATTATGTAGTGGATGTTCTTTTCCATTTTGATTTTGGATGTTTCTAACTAGAAGATGTAGTTTCTTTGGTAGCAGATACTTATATTTGTCTTCTTTTGATATATCCATATTTGTGAAATAGCTAGGTGTCCAGCACTAGTAGAAGGAGTAGTTCTCCCATGTAACTATGCCACTCTATTTTTTTGTAGAAATCATGCTGTAAGTCAAACAGGATTTCATTTTTAAGACAAAGAGAGGAGACTGGCGCAATGACATATGACCACTAGTAGGGGTCATCTGGCTATTCTATGGTTGTTACTGCACACGAAGGTCAGTTTGTAAAACCTGAAATACTAAAAAACTTTCAATTTCTGGCTGCAGCCATTTTTATTTTTATGTCAGAATGCTTTATGTCAGGAAGCCCTAACATGAAACCTGCCCTTGGAAGAAGCTCAAAGCAAGTGGTGAAACTTAAACAGAACAGGAGAGAAACTGTGCAACTCCTCAGGGTCAGTCCTTGGGTAGTACCTTTCCCCTTGTTTGGAGTGATGGCCTGAAGATAAAACAATAGATCCTAGTGATGTTATACAAAAGAGTCTTTATGTATTATTGGCTGTGAATACATTGATGCAAAGTAGTACAGCCATAACATTAAAGTATTAACTAGACAGATTTTTTTTCTAGAAATATGTGGCCACTATGATGTCTGACAACATGATTAAAGCTGACTGTTTTTGTAAAACACCATTTTTTGATCAAGTTCTCTCAGAGCGTTGCCTCCTGTGCAATTTAATTAAATAAATGTTACAAATTTTAGTTCAGCAATTAAATCTGCTAAGGTATCTGATAAAACACAGCATACTTCTTCTCTGAAGAAATAACAGTTATATTGTTCTGATAGGTGAAAACTATGAAGATACATCCTTCTAGAAAAGTTACTTGTTTTTTCTTCCTTTCCTGAAGCTGTTAGAACAGTATATAAAACCAATAACATACATTATTACATAGATTGAATTTCTTTCGTTTATATTTCTACGTATATGAATGACTACCCTTAGGCAAGGAACCATTTGAAGAATATCATTGAAATATATTTCTGTTTTAATCATTACAAGACTGAAACATGAGAAAGAATGGTGAAATAGAAGCAGTTTTGACCATTGTGGTAATTTACGATCCTGCAGCATTACTGTTTTTTTTGTTATCCCTTAAGCTTTTCCATGAAAAAGAGTCTTCTACCTGGAAAAATCTTGTAGTGAAAGCAAAACGTAGTTACAAGTACTGCCCTGGGGCTCTCAATCTAAGACCTACTTATTGCTTTAAGCAGCGGAAAATGAATATCGAAAGAAATCTTTCTTATTTTCAGTGTGCTTCTTGCCTTTGAGATAATTTGAAATAATTTATATCAGTTTTGTGCTGGGAGCAATCAATTGTTAATGAGTGAATCTTGGCGTCAGCAATTTAGAAATGCTATCTTTAACTCTTAGCTGTAGTAAATGGCACAGTGGTTTCTATCAGTGTCTGTGAAGTGGCACTGTAGACCCAGTAGAAGAGGAAGGATAATGCCAGATGTGTCCTTATTGGGTTGGAGAAAGACTTCATCCGGTTTTGGCAAGTTAGGTGTGTTTCTAAAGATGTATTCAGTGAAAAGTTCCTTGAAATACTGTAGCTTTTGAGCAGTGCTTTGATCTGATCTTTTTCAGATTATCATCACTACTTCCATTTAAAATATCTCATGTGCTTATGAAAGTATATTTTAAAATTAAAGATGCCATGTAGATTTGCAGAATTATTATTTTAAATACAGTGAAATCTCTATAATTGTTCCAAGAGTGGATTGTAATGATCAGCAGTACTACATAAAATCAAGCAGAAAAGAGACTGCAGTGAAGGCACATGATTACCCAACTTCAGCAAAACAGGTTGCTGAAGACAATAAGTTATTAATCTGTGTATCACACAACAGTTCATCAAGCATGAAGAAATTTATAAGTAGAATAGAATATAATCACTGTTTTAAATCTTAGAAGCCAGAAACCTTTAATGTAAATTAAACAAATTAAAAATGTCATATGCATATCGTGCTTCTTCCATCCTTATAGACCTCTGGCCTATTCAGCCTTAGATACCCAGCCTTACAGAAACTGGATAATCTGAAACAATTTAGAAATCCTCTAGGAATAAACTTTAACTATAAATTCAAAACTAAAATACCGTATTTATTTTATTGCAAGCATTGTTTCCAGATCATTTCAGTTGATAGAAACAGAACTGTATGCATGGTGAGTAGTTATAGGAAATTAATTAAAGACAGAGCAAGAAGCAAAAAGCAGGGCTATTTTGAAAAGTGAGAATCATTACCTGATCAAAGATAAAGAAATGACAATACAGTACAACCCAAATGAGTGAAGATAATAATCTAGGTCTTCTCTCTGATCTTTGTATAAGCCTGGTAATAAATTAATTTGAATGACAGGGTATAGTGAGGCCAAAGTTAATACCCTAGATCCATCATTAGAAAAGGAACATTTTCTTATCTGCTAAATTGTCTTTCCAACCAATTAACCTTATCAAAATTTCCTGCTGAAAGATCTAGAACTTTTTTTCTCTATTTATGATGTCTTTTTTTTTTTATATATATATATAATAATGCCTAACACCCCAGCTATTTGGAAGATCTTGAATTATTTCAGTAAAATATTTATATTTCTGTAAATACCTTAACATAATTATATAAATAAGTGAAAGATAAACCAGCTGCTATATATATATATACATTTATTTTATTTTATTTTATTTTTTTTTTCCATTACAAAAGAATAAAAGAATATACAATTGCAGTTTTAGGCAGATTTAAATCAAACAAGTAACATTTATTAAAAAATACAAGATTAAAATTCTGTCTGATTACCAAGTACGCTATAGAATCGCACAATATCACGCAGGGATTGGAAGGGACCTCGATCATCTAGTTCAATCCCCCTGCCAAAGCCAGAATGCCAAGACTATATCACACAGGAACTCATTCAGGTGGGTTTTGAAAGTCTCCATAGAAGGAGACCCCAAAACCTGTATGGGCAGCCTGCTCCAATGTTCTGTTACCCTCACTGTGAATAATTTTTTTCTTGTATTTATTTGGAACATCCTACATTCCAGCTTGCGCCCACTGCCCTCTGTCCTATCATTGGATGTCACTGAGAAGAGCTTGGCTCCAGTTTCATGATGCTCACCCTTTACATATTTTTAAATGTTAATGAGGTCATCCCTCAGTCTCCTCTTCTCCAAGCTAAAGAGACCCAGCTCCATCAGCCTTTATTTGTAAGGAAGATGCTCCACACCTTTAACTATCTTTGTGGCTCTGTGCTGGGCTCTCTCAAGCAGTTCCCTGTCCTTGAATAGAGAGGCTCAGAACTGGACACAGTATTCCAGATGCAATCTTACCAGGGCAGAGTGGACCACACAAGAGCAACCAGTAACAAATATCACCTGGATACAAATTCATTTGCAATTACTATCCCTTAGTATTTAATTCCTTCTCTCAAATAAGTAGCATTTTGTGCTGTTTCTTCCCACAGTGTCTATTACTCTTCTCAGGATTTAAGGCTGCAGATTTTTCATGTGGGCCATTAAAGCCATTGTCATGTTCACGTTTTATTTAGTTCTTTTCCACTACTTTAGAAATTCATTAGAGACTGAACATCTGTAACAGCCTTTCCCCTGGTTAGATTCAGTGTGTTCCTTCCCAGTGAGTCTCGTTTCTTTCTTAATTCTTAGCTTTTTTCTTTGGCATGTTGAGAGCACAGTTGCATCCTTGCCTCTTCAGCTTTATATGATATTAGATGTCCTGAAAGTAATTCAGCCCAGCTCATTCTTATCTCCTTCAGTTTGTGTAATTCAGGCATGAAAAGTTTGTGTAGATGTGTGGCATGTGGGGGCTACAACAAGGTCTCTGAAAGTGCTAGCTTAGTGGCACCGAACTATGAAAGCTGTTCAAATAAGTGCAGTATTCTCTTCACACCATATTGAGTCATGGGGGTCTCCTCCTGGTGGTTGTGGGATGAAGAATCATTGTCTTCCTCACAAAGGCTCATAGTTTTCCTCCCTGTAAACTCTCAACCCTGTGGGAGGGGTAGCCCCCGGTTGAGTTATAACTTGCCTCGTGGACATCTTATCACTTACATACCAAATGTCCTTGAGCTGTTCTCAAAACTTTTATCTTTGTCCTTCACCTCCACATTGTTCTAATCCCAGCTTGTTGCAATCCTCATTCTTTTAGCAGCCTCTGCACATTTGCTTCTGTAAATTATCTTCTACCCTTTGTTTCTGTGAACCATCTTTTACTCTTCAGTAGCACAATACATTCAGAGGGCTATGAAAATGGTGAGGGGTCTAGAGGGCAAGATATATGAGGAGCTGCTCAGATCCTTGGGTTTCTTCAGCCCAGAGCAGCTGTGGGGAGATCTCACAGTGGCTGCAGCTCCTCATGGGGGAAGCACAAGGAAAACACTCACTGGCAGTGGTCCAGCCCCAAGCACTGGAGTTCAAGGAGAGTTTGGGACAGTGCTCTCAGATATAGGATTTGAATATTGAATGGTGCTGTGTAGAGCCAGGAATTGGACTTGATAGTCCTTGTGGGTCCTGGGATAGTATATGATTCTATGGTAAGCTGTAAAAAAGGGTTCTGTATACCCAAGTCTCAAACTCTTTGTATGATCAGCAAAACCTGAAGCAACTCGTCAAACAAATTTCAAGTGAAACTTGAGACTATTTTCTGATAACCCAAAGCAGGTTATTCTTGTCCTCAGTAATCTTAGTTCTTGTATACTAAAAAAGTGTGTACACAAGGAGAAATTAATCTGTAGTCTTCCCAGAAAAGAACAGTGCCTCCTGTGTTTCTTGTTCTGAACCTTAAAAAACTTCTGGAGGCCAGAAATAGTCATATTTCTTTCCTCTTCAGCTGACAGAAATTAAAACAACAGAATATAACAGATTTTCATAAATGAGTCATTTCTGTGAGATTAGCAAACATTTCAGTGCCTGGGGGGTAGGACTTCTGGTTTCATACTACATTTCTTTAAATGCTAATTACCCTACATCTGAAACCTAACATTTCTTTGATTATTTTAGGTTGTCTGTTTTTCAAAGAAAAGCTTCTGCAGTAGTCTAACTTTCATGGTTTTAGTGAATTTTGGCTATGATTGATTGCTTTTATTTCCAAAATCCAGAGTATTTGTAAACAAAGTAAGCAAATAAGCCCCTCCACCCCCACCCCCACATACATGCATATATATTCTGTGTGTCAAGCAGGTAAACCCTTCTGTAATGCCTTTCTATATAATTTAATAAGGATTAAATTGAGTGGTCCATGCAAGTTCGCTAGGATTCTGTAGTAGTAAATTCAAAACCAATGGGATTTAATGAAGGATTGACATAATTTTTGTAAAGTTTTAAACCTCCTTTCCATAATAAAATGAAGTTATAAAATGTAGTCTTTTGTTTTTTAAAAAACCCTAAAACAAGACTGTTCTTCCTAAAGTTATCAGATTTATTTATTTATTTATTTATTTATTTATTTATCATATGATAACAGTTTGCCTTTCAAATGTCAGTGTTATTAAATGAAGTAACCCATAGCCTCGAAGTTTAGGTGTCTAAAGATGTGTGTGGATGTTTGGAGTGTGTTGACTTAGAAAGAAAAGCAGTAGAGTGTGGGCCACAGAAGGAAAAGTTTTGATTATTTTCTGTCTCTGTCAGCAAACAAACTTGAATTACTTAAGCTAATGATAATGGTTTTCCATCATGCACAATGCTTTAGCAGAAGTCTTCTTGAAATATATTTTACAAATATTTTCTATGCCAGAATTGTGGCAGCAATTGTATGTGTGTAACTAATATACTTCTGTTTACAAACAAGGAACTGGGGCTGCCTAAGGTAAACTTGAAAGAAACTTAAGTTCTATTTTCAGTACTAGATTTATCAATTTAAGAGCTGTTCAGACCTTTAACAAGAATTAACTCACTAGATTCTATTTATGATCTTCACTGAGCTGAAAGTGTTTTAATGCTTTCCATTTTGCATACTTTGGAAAACAAGCACCAGTATAAATTTGTCCTGAGGACCTGAACATCAGCTATTTGAAATATAATTTAATATAGGAGAATCATTTACCTTAAAATAAAACTGTATTAATTTTAATATAAAGATATTTTGTTTTCTATATATTGAACTCTACATTCCTACTGGCTATCTGAGCATTCTTTAGCATTCCTGGAGATCTGTGCAATATCAATAGAGGAAGCTAGAGTTTCTTAGTTCACCACTCCCTGTCTCATATTCAGAGACATCTGGACCACATACTTACATGCATGTGAAAATCCAAATATAGTATGGTATCTTTTATTTTCTCATGTCAGGCAGTATTCTAAAGAGAAAAAAGTTGTATGTTGCCATTTAATTTTCTCTTTTTTTGCCATCTGAATTGCCTGCAGATGGATTTTTGAAAATGGCAGATTGTGTCCAGGCTTTAGAAATTCCACCCAGAACAAAATAAGTTTTTCAATTACATGAGTTTGGGCTGAAGAGATAGGGAGAAGAAAAGATTAGGACAGGAAACAAAATGAAGAGCTCTGGGATAAGCGTGGGGAGAAACAACAGTTTGAATTGAGAAGAGGTGCAAAATGTGAATGTCACAGACTTCAGAGAAAGTGTGTAGAATTAGTATTTCATGGTTGGGCATTATTCTCCCTTCTCCTAGCATAGTGGTTCTTGCTAGAGCCTAGGAGAAAGTGAACAGGATTTCTGTCTTCTCTTCCCTCTCTCCCAATCCCTCTTTTTATAATATAGAGAAATTTAGTACCCTTTGTGTCTTGGTTGACATGCTCTCTGCTTGTATTACTTTTGTACCATTACACTTTCATCACTTATTTTATTTTACCTCAGCTGCCTCTGAATCCTTTTGTCTTTGTACTAGGGACATTCTACTGAATGTCCTTATTCTTACATATTTTATTTTGCAGTTACCCAGGGGTCTTAGTTCTGCCATTTAATCTGTTTGTAGCTACAAAGTTGGTTTTCTTTTTGTTGAATTTTCCTTTGCCAGCAGTTGAATATGATTATAGTAAGTTTTTCTAAACAACCAAATTTGTTCTGAGCGAAATAAAATACTTTTCAAAATCAGCCTGCAGATCACTGCTCAGCCTGTCATTACTTTCACATCTGCTGCTGCTGATAGATTCTTCTGCATTGGAAATACATGCCTGAACTGAGAGCTGAACACGAATGGCAAGACATAAGGAATTACAATGAATCTAAAAGAACAATAAGAACCATTTTCAAATACCATTTATGAACTCAATCCTGCAAGCTGCTTGAAGGTTTCAGGAAGCAAAGGGCAACCTGTATCTCTGAGTGTAACCTGTGGTTTTCTTCTGCATGGTTGAACTCTCTGCTCATTTGCTCATAGTTGTACCTTTGTTTATAAACTATATTCTTAGCTGTGATGTCAATCCACCAGCACAGGTTACTAGTATGTTTTCTGTCATAAATGGTAATATTCTGTTTCATGAATCATGGTAATATCAGCTAGGAGTATCAATATTTAATTTTGCATTATCTTTTCTATTGTAAGTCTCAGCTTTCATTTGTGGTTAGCATTGCCAAAATTTAGGTGGAAATAATGTAATCTTGTTTGCAGTCTGCTTAAGGGTTATTTGTGTGTGTGTGTGTATGTAATGAACTGCAAGAAAAATGTTTTGCCTCTGGGTGTTGGCAAATGATTATTTTCATCAGGCCAAATTCCAGTGTCTTTCAGCATGAAGATCCATTGAGATCACCATCATTTTTATCCAAAAGGTAGCATTCACCACTGAAAAATAGTCATTTAGATATTTTTATTATTATCAACTTCCTTACTGTGATGTTTCCTAGTGACTGAAAAAAGGGAAACATAAGTCCCGTTTTATGAAAAGGAGAAAGGAAAAGCTGGGAAACTACAGGCTAGTGAGCCTCAAGTCTGTCTAGGAAAATCATGGAATGAATACTCCTGAAAGAGATATTAAGACACATGAGAGATAAAGAGGTGATTTGAGACAGCCAGCATGGCTTCATGAAGGGCAGATCATGCCTAACCAATCTGGTGGCTTTCTATAATGCAGTGACAGCATTAGTGAACAAAGGAAGGGCAACTGAAGTAGTCATGTGTGCAAGGCCTTTGACATGTTCCCACATCACTTCCTTGTCTCTAATTTGGAGAGATATTAATGTGGAGGCTAGACTATTTGATGGATAAATAACTGATTAGATGGTTGAAACCAGGGATTGTTGTCAATGGCTATCTGTCCAGGTGGAGGCCAGTCATGAGTGGTGTCTCCCAGGGGGTCTGTCTTGGGATTGGTGCTCTTCAAAATTTTTATCAGTAACATTGAATTCATAGACTAAGGTTGAGTTTACCCTTAGTGAGTTTGCAGATAACACCAAGCTGAATGGTGCAGTTTACACAATAGAAGGGAGAGGTCCCACCCACAGGCATCAGGACAAGCTCAAATAGTGGCACATGAGAACCTTACAAGCTTTAACATGCCCCAGTGTTATGTGTTGCACTTTTATCGGGGCAGTTCCAGATATGAGTACAGACTGGGGAGAAGAACTCATTGAGAGCAGCCGTGCAGAGATGGACTTTGGGATCCTGATGGAAGAAAAGCTAGACATGAGTCGGAAGTATGCACCTGCAGCCCAGAGGGCTAACTGTGTTCTGGGCTGCATCAGAAGAGGGATGGCCAGCAGGGAGAGGGAGGTGATTGTCTGTCTCTACTCTGCCCTCATGAGACCCCTTCTGTAGTACTGCATCTAGGTCTAGGACCTCAGTACAGGAAAGGGATGGAGCTATTGAGTGGATCCAGAAGAAGGCCACAAAGAGCATCACATCTCTGGAGCACCTCTCCCACAAAGGCAGGCAGAAGGAGCTGGGCTTGTACAATCTGGAGTAGCGAAGACTCTGTGGAAACCTCACTGGTGCCTTCCAGTACTTGAAAGAAGCTTACAAGCAGGAGAGGAATGGACTATTTACACGGTCTGATGGTGACAGAACAAGGGAGAATGGTTTTAAGGTAAAAGAGAAGAGACTTAGATTAGATATTTGGTAGACATTTGATACTCAGAGAGTGATGAGGCACTGTCACAGGCTGCTCAGAGAAGTTGTGAACGCTCCATTTCTGGAGGCATTCAGTGCCAGGTTGGATGGGGCCCTGGGGATCCTGATCTAGATGTTGGCAACCCTTCCATGGCAGGGGGGTTGGAATTAGGTGATCTTCAAGGTCCTTTTCAACCCAAGGCATTCTACGATTCTGTGATTTTGTCATTATGAAATACTAGAAGTGAAGCGCTCTCAAAATGTTAACCTTTCTACAGTTCTATTCAAAGTAGGTTTCTGGTCCCAGTTTTTCCCATGTACAGTTGAGTACAGTTCAGTTCCTGACAGCAGTTAAGTGTTCAGTGGTCTGGTAGTTTGTCAGCCTTTGTTAGCCTAGCAAAAACAGTGTATGAAGAAATACATTAATCAAACTGTATGCTTTAGCTCAGACTCCTCCAGTTACTGTCAGATGTAGAAAGTTCTGTATGATTTAGATGCTTTTGAGTTCTGAGTTTAGGAAGGTCTGAATATCATTTGAATTGATGATATTATCATTTCAATTTTTCAGATGTCAGAATTCTACAGATCATTTATTGCAGCGATCTCTAATGTAACACCCCCGCCCCCAATTTCTAATTAGCCTGAGTTTAGTCTAATTTATTCAGTGAGAAAGTTATTCACTGTGATGTGATAAGCCTATGAATATGTCTGCACTGTCAGTAACTCTAGATCATGCTTTTCAAAGGACAGGAAAATTATCTGGAAGCTCTGAGAGTGTAATGTTTTCTGCCCGTGTTGCAAACAGTTTTTTATACTAACAAGTCTGACCAGCTTCATCTATTGGCTAGTAGGCTAACAGAGCTTTTCAGTTCAGTTTTGCTACCATGAAGTATTAATTCCAGTTATAAAGATCTGTATAAGCTCTCTAAAAAGACTGTTGGATGCAATAACGTGGGTATCCGAAGAATGTTATATTGGACCATGGAAATATGTGAAGGGGTCATAAGGGACCATAAAGCGTGTTTCTGTGAATAGCACTCTGCTTTTGGCCAAAGGCAAAGTCTCATCCTTGGGTCTCATGTTGATCTATTGTTGTCACATCAGAAAGAAGGAATAATTCATTTACAAAGGGAGAAGGCTGCAGAAGCAACTTTAAATCTGATGTCTTTGTATTTCCACAGTTTAGTTGTATCTTTTGCATTTTTCCAGTTTATCACTGAGTTTGATTAAAATGACTTTAGAGGAAAGGCTAGGTTTCAGTTTTATTACCAGTAAAAGGTCTTGTTTTGGAAGTATGATACCTTATTATTAAAATGTAAATAAAACAATGTGACTGTATGATCTACATTCACTGTCCTGTCTGTTTATGTTACTGGAAAACTAGAGATACATTTTAAAAGCAAAGTCAGCAGGAGCCAGGCTGATTTTTTGCAGGCTTAAAATTATAGTAACTAAATAGAGTACAAATAAAAGACAAAAATAATTTAAAAAGTTCTGGGGGGGGGGGGGGGGGGGG
>JAPSGF010000028.1:5147124-5168558 GCA_035772895.1 Perdix hodgsoniae | reverse complement strand
AGAAAAAAAGAAATAAGGAGGGGGGGGGGGGGGAGAAGAAGAGGGAAGAAAAAGAAAGAAAAAAGAAAAGAAAAAAAAAGTCTCACCAAAGGCAGTGACAGTATCTATAATTGGTAATGCTGGTGATAGCACTTACTCTCAAGGAAAGGCTCAAGCTGGCATATACTTCTATCCTTATCCAGCATGATAAAAGATAAGTATATTGGGATTTTTTTAAGGTCACTTATTTGCTATTGATCAAAATGATACATGAACACTATCCATTTGATGAGTAGAGAGGTATCAGTGGAAGGAAATCAGCATGTATCTCTCAGAAAACAGACTTCTCTTTGTAAAGAATGATGCACATGAATGAGAAATGTGTACAAGCAGAAGAATGCACCCAGAAGTTCCCAGATCAAAGAGTTAGTCAGGTTATATTATTGTTCACCTATGCTTTCTCCTTCATGCCTCAGAACTGCCTGGGATTCCCAGTGCAAATTTGGTTCTAGATCCTAAACTAGAGAAATAGGCATGTTTGTTTCCTGGATATAAAACTACATGATCATTTCTTAAAGGACTGTTCCACTATATTTAAGGTTAAGATCACTGAATTCAGTATGCACAGAACTTCTTACTTCTAGAATTCCTGGCTTCTTTACAGGAAATTTAAAAGTCTGAAGTCTCTGTTCATTGTCATCCAGCTGGACCATGATAAGGTAAAAAAGTGTGCCCACAAGAACGTCATGAGGTGCAGCAAGCCCCAGTGTTATGGGTTGCACTTCTATCGGGGCAGTTCCAGATATGAGTACAGACTGGGGAGAAGAACTCATTGAGAGCAGCCATGCAGAGATGGACTTTAGGATCCTGATGGAAGAAAAGCTCAATTCTATGATTCTGTGATTGTTTTACATAAATTCCCATCTGGAAAACAAACAACCAAAAGAACACTCAAAACCCTAATGAATCAGTATTTCCTTGAGAAATAAGTAAGCAATCCACATTTGGAGTCAGAAAGCGTTCAGGCCCTCAAATGTATAGAATAAGCTTTTTTCTTCTGCATGTACCAGTCCAGACTTCTATGTAGATTGACCTATAAGCTGGTCAACTATCAGATAGCCAAGAGGGCATTCATCTAATACTTTTTGCTGTTTAGAATTAAATGCTCCCAGGCTTTATAAACTTCTCCAAGAAAATGTGCAATTGATTGTGTGTATCTCTTGCCTTTTCTTTCTGACTATTTCCCTGATCTTTTGCTATCCAAACCTCAGATTCCCTTCCTTCTTCAGCTTTGTTTGGTACTGCTGAATTTAGATTTCTTGCTAGAGTGGTGCTTCCACGTCTGACCCTCATTGCCTGAATGAAAAGTACTGAGAAAAAATCCTGTGTTACAGGACAATATCTGTATGCTCTTGTTATTGGCAATACTTACTTAGTTGACAGACAGAAATGTAAACGATACCTGGAAGGCTTTTATTTATAGCTTCTCATCTAAAGGCAGAAAACGATGCTTCAGAAATATCACAAAATTGACATTTATTTTCAGCTTTTTTTTTGCTAGTCACATTGATGAGACAATCACTGTTTTCCAAATATTTCAGTCACATAATAAAATACATTTGCCCTGAAGAGTTTGTTACCTATGATTTCTTATGGAGATTTTCAGTCTTTAGAGTTTTGGAGATGATTAATGAAAGCAAATCTAGACTATCTAAATCCAGTATTGAACATTTTTTCTTTGAACCTGAGAATTTGAAAATAATAGAGGACTTGTAACCTTGTGATGTTACAGCAGTGTCTACACATTTCAAGATATATCTTTTATTCAAATTGCTTATTTTTTTTTACTATTGTTTTTAATGCATTATCTCCTACCAGAGTCTTGGTAGCACCATACTCTGCAATAGATGTAGGCCTTAATTTCTAAACATTTTTAAAATTTCTAAAAGCAAAAATTGAAAGTGCTTCTGCGTTTATACCAGACATCAGAAAATTGAACAAAGCACCATACCACATGGGTTTGAGTCTCCTTACCTGAAGTCCATATATCTTTACTGCTTTTCCTCTTGCATATATTCCAAAAGAAACCACCTTTCCTCATGCTTCATTTAGAACCTCAATTCACTTATACTGTATTTCTTGCTCTTGCTGCCATCTATTCTAACATGTATTTCCACTGAGAACAATGTGGCATTGATTTGTTTTCAGATGCACAGGTTGATGTGCAACTCAGATTGATTTAAAATAAATTCCAGCATGCAAAGGCTTTACACTAACTAAAATAGCTGGTTCTTTTCCAACTAATTCTAAACTGACTGGCCATTTAATCAGAAACTGCAGCAATCTGTAATATTTTTTTGTGATTTTGTGTTTAGTTAATTTGCTAGCAGATATATTCCACAGATTTGAAAGTGAGATTGTAATAACAGCCATGTCTGTTACACAATTAAATGCTGCACTCTTAGTATTTTGTAAGCCACCCAAGTTACAGGATATTGAATTATAAAGCCCTTTAAAAATACAGACAATTAAGAATAAATGAATTACTTTCTTTTTCCTTTGCTTGATAGCTCTTTCCTGCTCCTGTTAACAAGCAGATAATAATCCTGACAGTATAGGAATGTTCACTAAGTAGATTTTCCAGTTGGAGTTACGCCAGTGTATTTCAGATAGGGATCACATCCACCTGTGGTTGTTATGTATATATTTTAAATTTATATTCTTTAGTTTACTCAATCTACTGTAATTTGGTTTGGGTTTTGTTATATTCAATTGAGATTGGTTTGAATTTGATCTGGTTAGGTTTGGTTTCATCTGGGATTTGCAATCATCACAAGAGGAATATACATAGGCACCTTTAGTGAACAGCTTACTCCAATGATATTAGAATTAAACAGCTCCTAGTGGGAAAAGGACAGATTAGTAATGGGAGAATGGAAATTAATTCTATGCTTTATAACTCAGCAAGGAAGTAAGAACTGAAGATAGCCAACTTTGCAGAGGAGTTAAAACTAAAAGGATGCTTCCTCTCAGGTACATGCAGAAAAGAAGGAAAAAAATAATGTAGTAAAATATGAAAGAACTGGTGGGATTTCTATCTAGGAAGAAATTAATGAAAATCTTTTCTTGCCTTGATATTCAGTAATAATGGACAACATGAAACCAATACAAAATAGACTGTAAGGCAGAGAAAAAAAAGGGAAAAAGTGATACATGAGGCAAAATAAAAAAATAGACATTTTTTTTAGGTCATTTCCAGACAGAATGTGTCTGTAAGATGGTAAGATAGAACTTACTACCTGTGGTGAAAATAAGGGTTGAGAGAGGAACATGGTTACTGCCTCCATTTACATCATGTAGTGGGAGTAAACGGAAGAAAAGTAGACAGCATTACTGACCTAGCAGCAAAGGCATGTATGTACAAACTTTGAGTGAATTCAGCCTGAAGTTATACGATTTTTAGCCATTAGAACCATATAGGTTTTTTTTGAAAGACTTTCTAAATGACAGTAATGGCCCAAGACTCAACTAGTTTTGTCCTGGAACTTCATCCTGTGAGTGGGTGGATCTTCACAAGATATGTTTTGTTCTCAATAACATTCCTTTGTTATGACCTAATCTTTCTTTCCAAGAGCTTTCTATGGTTATCTGTAAAGACACAATCCAACAGGTTTGTAAAGATTTTGCACCTCCTTTCCCTAGTAGTCAGTCAGTTGCAGATGTTAAGAGGAGGTAGCCGATAGATGTAGAAAACAGAAGGGTAAATCTTGTTTTGAGAGTTGTCCTTTGTTCATCCTTGTTGTAGTCAACACTCTTGTGAAGTATAGGCTGAGGCAGCTACTGCTCTTATGGAGTTAAAGGGTTCAGTACTTTTTGGTTCTTGTCATTTCTTAATGTTCTCTTGAAGAATAAAAGTTAAGATAGTCTTTTTAAAACAGATTTCTTTTAACATCTTTCTCATACCACGGAATGTGAAGATTATGATTTGTGGCATTTTGAGAGCTTCTTAATAAAAATCTGCCAGTATTGCTTTTTGCTGAAAGAGGAAGAAAAATCTGCTTTCTAGGCTCTCAAATTCAGTTCTGCAAAAAAAGTTGTTAAAATTTTTCTAAAGAATGAAGAATGTTCTAGATCTTTTAAAGTGAATCCTTTCAGAACTTGAGATTAATGCAATCAAAAGATAAGTAGAGAGAGCAGAATTGAGATTTTCTGCAGAATTTTTCTTTTCAGTACTGTGTTGTATTTATATGTGAAGTAATTTTTTTTAATGAACAAACCTAAACCATCTGGTAACATAATACTTGGTTTGTGCCTCATGTCTGTGTACTGGGTATGCAGAAAACCTTTGATTCACGCAATGTTTTTCTGAAGCAAATGAGATACACAATGCATAATTCATGATAGTATGTCTTGGCAAAGGATAGCAGTCTTGATCCTGATGTTAGAACTATATATTTTCAAGAGTTTGTGGCTCTGTAGTAGCAGCATGATTGTGTTAAAGTTCATAGAAAAGAGTTAGGTACAATGAGAAATTGTATCTCTGTGTTATATCTGATCTAAGTATGTTGTTCTAGATATCTGGGCAGCTGTAAGCTATAGGCCCTGATGTGAAGAAATAAAATGTGGGTGTCTGACACAGCACTGAAAAACAACAACAACAACAACAAAAAAACCTGCAGAAAAACAATATAATTTCAAAGGGGTCCGTTCTAATGCTTGAGACATGTGAGGAAAATTTTTGAGTTAAACACTCATAGCTTTAGAAATGTTAGAATATAATAGCTTTTGAGTGTAGGGTACTGTGCTATGCAAGGGTTTTCCTACTGTGCACCTGGACATGCCACTTATTAACTCTTAGGTTCCTTGTAGATTGCTGAGCACATATAGGACTAGCAGGACTTTAGAGGCAGTGTACTGTGCACTGGCACTGCATTGTGGCTGGCAGATCAATTCGGGGAATTATTCCTGCCAGTATAAGTTGTGATTGGTGCTAAGACTACCTAGTGTCAGTTACTGTTGACATAAGAACAGCAGTGACAGAACACTTGTGAGGGTTGTTCTGAAAGTGCAGTGCTTTTCACTGTGGTAGAGAGAAATGAGTGTTTTCTCCACACACCTTTCTGGGATTTTAGTTGTTTAGGTTTATTTGTTTGTTTGTTTTTGTTTGTTTTCAGTGAATCTCACTGTCTTTCTTCTCCTTGTTCCTCTCCTTTTTCATAATGTCTGCTCACTTCTGTAGCAGGAACACCTATAATAAATGTGCTGTTTATACCTTCTCCTGGTTTATTAGTGTAGTGGTTACATGAAATAAATCTAACCTCTTGAAAACAGAGTATTGTAGCAGGTTAACTTTCTGATTTAATGTATTTCAGTGCCCTTCAGTATCTTTTGTTATGAACTGCAATGACATGGTCTTCATTATTTCCTAAATGTCTATAACATTTCCCCATATTCTTCTTATTAATGATAGCTTGAAAAAACATTCCAATAGATGAGATAGTTTAAGTAAAGGATTTACAGGGTTGTCATTGCTCAGTCTTTGCTGAAGAAGGTTATGTTACTGATGCATCTGAACTATGTGAAGCATGGTACAGCCAGCAGTGAACATGCTTTTCCCAGTCCCTCACAACCTTGAGGGGCAATTCCGAAGGTCTATTTAGTCTTTGGCTTCTCTCATGACATTGCTTACAAGGCTGCAAATTAGCTCACTAATTATAATGAGGGAGAAGGCCTGCACATGAATACATAAATACCTTTCCTTCTTAATAAAAACTTTAGAATTCATAAAAGTTATCAAATACAAATACTGCTGTGTTTATACCACTGGAATTGTAGAATGGCTTAGGTTGGAAGGCAGCTTAAAAAACATTGAGTTCCAACCCCCAGGGCTATGGGCAAGGTTCCCACCCACCAAATCAAGCAATTCAGGACTTCATTCAACCTGGCTTTGAGCACCTCCAGGGATGAGACATCCACAACTTTTTGGGGCAGCCTATTCTAGTGTGTTACTGAATTAAAAAATTCCACGGAGTATCTAATATAAATCTGCCCTCTATTACTTTAAAACCATTCTTCATCCTGTTACTATCAAACTATGTAAAAAGCCAGTCTTTCTTCTGTTTATAGGCTCTCTTCAAGTAATGGAAGGTTGCAACAAGGTTTTCCCAGAGCCTTGTCTTCTCCAGAATGAGCAAGCTCAAATCCCTCAGTCTTTATTGATAGGAGGGGTTCTCCAGCCATCTGATGCTCTTTTAGCCCTCCTCTGGACCCTTTCCAACAACTCCATGTCTTTCTTGTGTTGGGCTGAACCACAGGTCTGGACACAGTACTCCATATGGGGCCTCATGAGAGCAGAGTAGAGAGAGACAATCACCTCCCTCTTCCTGCTAGCCCCTCCTCTTCTGATGCAGCCCAGGATGCCTTCTGGACTGGAAGTGCATATTGCTGGCTCATGTCTGGCTTTTTATCCATCAGGACCCCCAAGTCCTTCTCCACAGGTCTGCTCTCAATGAGTTCTTCTCTCAGTCTGTACTCGTATCACAGATTACCTGAATCGAAGTGCAACACCTTACACTTGGCCTTGCTGAACCTCATGAAGTTCTTGTGGGCTCACTTTTTGAGCCTATACAGGTCCCTCTGGATGGTATCTCTTCCTTCTGTTGTATCAACTGCATCATTCAGCTTCGTGTCATTTGCAAAATTGCAGAGGATGCATTCCCACTATCCAGATCATTAATAAAGATGTTGAAGAGCACTGGTCCCAAGATGGACTTCTGGGGGACACCACCTGCCCTCTGCCTGGACAAAGAACCCATTACCACAACACCTTGCTTGTGCCCATCCAACGAAGTCCTCATTCATTGAATAGACCAGCCTTCAAATCCATCTCTCCAATATAAAAGTAAGAATGTGATGTGGGAACATATCAAAGCCCTTGAATAAGTCCAGTTGGATGACATCATTAGCTCTCCCTTAGTCTGTTGATGCTTTCATTCCACTGTAGAAAGCCACTAGATTTGTCTGGCATGATCTGCCCTTGGTGAAGCCATGCTGGCTATCGTAGATCACCTTCTTATTTTGAATATGCCTTAACATATCTCTCAAAAGAACCTGTTCCATGATTTTCCCATTCACAAATGTGACCTTCACTGGCCTGTGGTTTCCTGGATCTTTCTTCATTTCTTGAAAATGAGGATGACGTTTCCCTTTTTGCAGTCGCCGAGGATATCACCTGACAGCCATGAGTTTTCAAATATGATAGAACATGCCTTGGCAACCACAACAGCCTGTTCCTTCAGCACCTTGGGATACATATCACTGGGCCCCATAGATATGTACATATGCATATCAGGTGGTACACCCCATATCAGGTGGTTTTGAACTTTCTCATTGCTTACAGAGAGAGGGATTATGTTCCTGTGGCCCCACTTAGAGATTCATGGAAAGCCTGACTTACAGCAAAAACTGAATCAAAGAACTCATTGAATACCACAGCATTCTGTGTCTCTTACTGCCATTTCCTCCTTCTCATTTATCAGAGGGGGTACTCTCTCCTTTTGCCTGTCTCTTCTGACTAATGTACCTGTATAATTCCTTCTTACCACTTTTCAAATGCCTCACCAAATTCAATTCTATCTGTGCCTTGGTTTTCCTGATCCCATCACTACATTCTTAGATGTCATTCCTGTATTCTTTCCAGGTGTATGGGAACTGCTGAATCACAGCACCTGAGGTGAGCAAAGAGTCAGCTATGGGAGCACAGGTGAAGGCAGTTCACCTGTGCTGCCGGAAGGGGTGGAACCTGGCTCCACCTCTCCTAGGCCCATTTAAGAGCTGACTACTAGGAGGAAAGGGTTTCTTCTGGAGATCTCTTCTCTGGAGTTTTGTAGTGAGCTCAGGATGTGGGTAAGCATTCTATCTATTATGACCTACTTAGCCAAACTCTGTTGTTAATTTCATAATTATAATGTCTTTATATTCATTGATTATACATTAGGTCACAAATCCCAGCTTCCACTGCTTGTGTGCTTCCTTCTTATTCTTCAGTTTGACCAGCAGGTCCTTCCTCAGCAATGCTGATGTCCTTTGTCCTCTGCTTGATTTCTTATGCTGGAGAACGGGTAACTCTTGTGCTGTTAGAAATGCATCCTTCAAGAGCTGCCACCTCTGCTCCATTCTTTTGTCCCTGTGAACAATTTTTCAGGGGATCTCACCAATTAATTTCTTCAGCAGGTTGAGGTTCTCTTTTCTGAAGTTTAAACTCTGCACTTTACCAGTTGCCCATCTTTTTTGAGATCACAAACTCAGCCAGGTCATGGTCAATCCATGCTGCCTTGATATTAGCCTGCTTAATAAGCAGCTCCACATTAGTGAAACCAGGTCCATAAATTTTTTACTACTTATTTGGGAAAATCTTTGTGACATGGCTGTTTACTATTTCTATAGTATAAAGAAAAATCATTTTCAGGACAATAACTGGAGATTCCAGTTTCTCTTCTGATAGATTAACAGATTTCGCTGCATGCAATATGGCAAGTAATCACTCTCCTAAGATGCCTCAAAGAAGATAGTCTTATATTATTTGGAAAATAAAAAAGAATAAACCTGGGAGAGACTATCCTTTTCATTCTCTTGCCCCAACTGCTCCTGGCAGAGTTATTCCAAATCCTTTTAAATAACTTCAGTGATGAAAATCTCAAAGCCTCAACTTAATTTAGTGCTTAACTATCTTTATAGTTAAAGAATTTCATAATGTCTAATCAAAATTAAGGCTTTAATTTAAGCCTCTTACTGCATGTTCTATCCCCACTGGATTTCCTGTGTGTAACATCTATGTCAATGTACAACTCACTCTATCCTCTTGCGCTTACTGTGTGTCATTTAGTATTCTTTCTCTTCATTTATTGCTTGGTCTGTAATCAGTCTCTTTCTGTTCAAATATTTATATGTATATATATATGGGACTCTGAAGACAAGCACTTAGAAAAATCATTTGTGAAGAATTTCAACATTTGACCACTGAATTAACAATTTCAAAACAAATTTCTAAGAAAAGAAAATCATAACATCATTCTTATTCCTTATTTTTTTTAGTATGAATTCCTAACTCTTGGCTTTATAAACAATGGTTACAAAGCTTTAAATTTCTTTTCTTGTGCAATTCAGATTGGGATTGCTGTGAGATTAAATTGTCTTGAGAGGATATTCTTATTGTATAGTTCTTAAAGTCCAGCATCCATAATGACAGGAATTAGTGAATTTCTCTACTAGCTCTACTTGTGTAAATCCTGTCTTTCTAGTAGGCTTATTTTTTATTTAACTCAGGTCAGAATCTGGTACAGAATTTTACAAAAGGTTTTTTTACTTCAGTTAGATTATGTCAGCCATTATGACGTGTAGTGAGCATTTGACAATAAATCCAAATTCAGTGGAATTAATCAATTAATCTCTTTATAAAACAGCCCCTTAATCTTGGTAGCCATACATGCAACTAACATGAAATTTCTTTGTCTTACCCAGGTCAAACATTAACTAAACTCAGGGTATCAGGCACTAAACCTGTTTAAAAATATGTACCTTTGCAGTGGAGCATTAATCGATCTGTGTGCATCCCTCAAAATCTACAGCTTTTAAATGTTTTCCTCACATAAGACATTAATGAGGTACATGAAATAAATAGATCAATGAGGAGGCGATGGAGGGCATTTTTATCGAGGTTGCAGGTGATGCCAAAATGAGAGAGCAGGTAATATTCTGTAGGGCAGTGCCGCTATCCATAGGAATATAGACAGGCTAGAAGAGAAGGTCTAGAGGAACCTCATAAAATAGAACATGGAAAGAACCTTGTGCTGCCCTTGGCAAGGAGCACCAGTGCAAAGACACAGATTGGGACCTGACTGGCTGGGAGCTGCTCTGTGGGTGGGGACATTGTGCCTGGGCAGATGCAAGCTAGGCATGAACCAGCGGTGTACCCTGGATGCAGAGACAGCCAACAGTACCCTGGGGGCCATATTCACAAGGGCACAGCCAGGATATTCAATGAGGGAAATGCTGTATTTTACTCAAGGAATTATATCTAGACACTGAGTCCAGTTTAGGGATCCTGGCACAGGGCAGATACTGAAAAACTGAAGCAAGTTCAGCAGTGGTCCTTTCCAGGCAGATAACAGAGTGTGTGTCTGGTGGAAAGGGGTTGAGGGACCAAGGCTGGTTCAGCCTGAAGGCGGGACAGCTTCAGCAGAGTCTAAGAACAGACTGAATATTTTTGTGAGGGGTTTACTCGGGGGGTGGAGTTGAGCTCTTTGCAGCAGTGCCTGTTGGGAGAACAAGAATGAGCACACAAGTGGAGCAAGAGAAAATCAAACTGCCTATAAAAGATGAGGAAAAATCGCCCTCAGGACATTCCAACAGTAACATATATTTCCCAGAGAGCTTTTTCATCCTTTATCCTTGGAGGTTTTCAAGACACAACTGGATAAAATTTTGAGCAACCTGATCTGACTCTATATCTGCTTCTGCTAGGATAAGGGGATTAAACTAGAGATGTCCTGGCATCTTTTCCAGCCTGAATCATTCTGTGAATACAAAGAAAGCAAAATGTAGTCACTGTCATTTTTGAATTTCTTGAAAAATGGGAAGGAAATGTAATTGCTTCTGTTTGCTTTTGGTGTTTACTCCAGGCTGAAATTAAACTCATTATTATTGAGGACCTTTTTTGCTTTGACTTTTTTCCATTAATTTAGTTCCTTTTAAAAAAAATAATTAAAATATTCTATAGTAATGCAGCCACTTTTATCTTTCCATAGATCAATATCCCTCTCCAATGCACAGCATCTGCTATCTTTAGAGATTACCTAAAGTTGTGAAACAAGTTAAGATATCATTTTGACACCTGTACATTTGCCTCAGGTAGGGAAAGATGTGCTATTAAAGATGTAAATGTTATCCTAAACAATTGTATTCTTGCTCTCAGTTACTGTTTTCCTGTATAGTTCTGGAAAACTCACGTGATTTGAAGTCCAATTCAACTAGGTTGTTCTAAAAGTAATGTCTCCATGCATTACAATTGCACTGTTACATTACAATACAACAAAATGTAATGGAATATTGGCAGAAATGTTCAACCTCTACAGCCACCACCAACATTTACCTTTAACAACATTGGCTAATGTAGGAGGCATTACTTTCAGGGCAACCCTTGTAGGTATCATTCATTTTTGAGTACTTAAAATGACTGAATTGCATACCAATTTTACTGTTATTATCACAGCTGTGAGATGGAACTCTCTTTCCATGTTGATATGGTTGTTTCATTTTTTGAGTGAAACTTTAGAGAGTGTCTAGGAAAAAAAAACTCAGAAGAGATAGTGAGGAAAAGACATATGGAGTAAGCTCCTCATTAGACAAGACAGGGACTTTCTGGAAAACAGCTTTATGGAGTAACGTCATCATCTGTGCAAAGAGGCAAATGGAACAGTTGAGCTCTGAATATTTCTTAAGTTTGGCGTCCTAATATATTACTTTGAAGTAAGCTAGGAGTATTATTTTTTTAAATAAATTGAGGCTCTATCACCTGGTTTTGATAATAGAATTTGTTGATCAAATAATGGAAAAGCATAATGTGAGTTTAAGAAACTTGTCTTGGTTGCACATGAGAGGCTTGCTGTGTTGTCTCAGCATTGAACAAAAACTTTTTAATAAAACATCCAAAATTTCCTTTATCTTGGTTTCTTTTACTTAAGGGGAGATTCAGGTGCTCACACCTCATTCATATCCGCATCACTACTTCGCAAGTCAATTCATTGTGTTATCTTTCACTTCAATGCACATCTCATATATTTCTCAAGCAGAATACACAACTCTCTCACAAGGAGAAGAGCATATCAAAGGAAAAACAAACATAAGCAGCAGAGGCCATCACCAGCCAGACATCACAGGTCATTAGTATTGCTGCTTTGCTATCATTTTGTATTTCTCTGTCTTGTCTCTCCTCATGGGCAGAGAGAGCGCATCTGGCTATAAAAACAAGAGGTTTTGTTTACAGAGAAAAGCATTTCTATATTAGAAATTCCTGTGTCTTTTTTTTTCCCTACTGTCATCAGCCAGCTACCATCTGTCCAACAGTGGTGAAAGGAATGACTGCAATAGCATACTGCAGGATACATAACATACAAACAGTTATTTCTAGAAAAGACAAACTGAATAAGAGATACTAAAGTACATGCACAACACGCATATAATCTGCTAGTCTTCAAATCTCAGTCAAAAAAGGATTCATTTAATTGAGCTATTTCTTGTTTCTCCATACTTCTGGTCAGGTTACTCTTTTAACACAGAAAAGGATGCTTTGAAATTCTGCAGCAAAATATTTGAATGCTCTTGTTTATTGTTTATGTAAGTGAAGTCAAACCCTGTGTCTTCTAGCCTAGAAATTCATGTTAGTAAATATGCACTGCAACTGTGTGTTATTAGATAAACAGTGATGCTTGAATTTTGAAGTTGTTGCCACCTGATGAAGCAGTCAAAACTTGCTTTCTGTTAGATTTTTTTTTACCTACATTTACAACTCTCTCTAGCTTTAAACCAACCAGAAGCTCTGTGCATAGAGACCATTTACATTATGTTGCCTTGAATCTTTTCTTCCTGCCAATTTAATATAATCTGCTTTTCAGTTTCATGTGAAAAGGAGTGACACTTGGAAATACATCACTCCATAACAGATTTCACTGTAAAGTTTATGTAGTAATAATACACTCTTCAAAGTGCTGTGCCAGTTAAACTTCTCCCTTACTAAATTCATCTATTTCTAGAAAACAAGCCAGGGCTAACATGTTTATTTGCATGGGGGGCCTGACCTATATTGAAGGTAAAACTCAGAAGTTCCCGATAAATTACAGTTCATTAATTTAAGTGAGCTGTGTTATTATTCCTTCTCAGAAATTTCTTGACACAGCCGTTCCCTGGAAGGATGAGTAGATGTGGAAAGGCTTGCCTTGTTTTTCCTCATACTGTACGGGCATAACATTTGATAAATATTGTGGAAACAGTCAAGTGCCATCACTTGGAAGAAAGGAAAGAAAGAGGGAGGGAAAGGAAGAAATAGGAAAAGGCAAAAAACAACAACAAAAAAACACAATATGGAAGTCCTATGGAAAGGATTGACTTTCATTATGGCACATGCTTCTCACACAAGTCAAGAAAAAATATCTGCTCATATTTTACAGACCTAATAAAATTCCTCAGTTTTCAGGTCGCATTTCTTATACTGTGACCATAAAGACTATAAAAGTTGGCAGCATTCAGCTGGAAGTACAAAATTATAGGGACAGTGGAAGAGGAAGGTATAAAAGTGATTACAAGATATTCTGCAACCGTTTTAGTTCAAGGTTGTTCTTAATAGGGAAATCCATGAAATGATTTTCAACATATGTGATACTATAAGCTTCCTGAAAGAATGTACTGGACAGTGGTCAGGAAAAAAAAAAAAAAGGAAATGCAGTAGACTATACTTGTTGGGTTTTTTTTTATGCATACATTGTCCTTCAGGATTTCTCAGTTGTTTGCAGTTACACCACTGATATAATTCTTGTTCTTTGCCATCCAGTCAGAATGCAATTACAGAATTGCCTTATTTTTGCTGAAATGTATTACAAACTTGTAAAACGTTCCCTTCTTCAGACTTCTTTCATTCTGCATTTCACTTCCGTTATCTAAAGATCTCTGATTGTTGAATATTTTACACCATAGGGATGAAATATTCCAAATTCTTAGAAATATATTTTTTTATTTCATTCTTTTATCATTCTTTCATCATTTTTCTTTTTTCTTTGAAATGTTACTTTCTTTCACCTACAGTTGCTATTCTACATGCAATCTTAATTAATTTCTTGCTTATGGGGGCCAAAGCACATCACCAACGTGAAAAAGAGTTTAATAATTTACTTAATTCTTAATATTCATATATAACAGTAGAGGGTTTTGTTTTGTTTTAGAAAAGAGAAAGAAAAGAGATGTCAGGTACTCCAAAAGTATTTACTATTTTTATGGTGTTTTTGCTATCTATTTTATGATATAAAAACTGTTATTTAATTTTACCAATGAGCAGAGCTTTTTTAAAGAGCTTTTGCATGCACACATGATATTTGGGAAAGGAGCTTGTTTATCCCCCTTGTTGGGTCCCACCTGTAAATGAACCTTGTGCTGAGAGCATAATAAGAATGGTACTACAGAAGGTAACCAAGAAGGAAGGAAACCAATGGAACTGCAAGTGCGGCAAACTGAGTTTTTTGTTCATCTGTGTATATGTAACCAAAAGCCTTGTAACTGACATTCTTGTCAGGAAGATCTTCAGTCTTCCAGCTCTTATGTTCTCACAAGGTGCTTTAACTCTCTACCTCTCAGTTACTTGTATTCCTTTATTTTCTTACATATTCATCTGGTAATAACTACTAAATTTTATTTTTTATACCGTGTATTCACATATGAATAGCAAAGACTCAGTGGTTAGGACAAATGCCTAGCAAGTGTCTGTGTAGATTTGAGATACTTTCCTAACACTGGAAGTGTCATTTGGCTAGCAAAGATGATTTATTGTGATGGAGTGTAGATTTATGTGTTATTGTAACAGTATTTTGAAGCTGATAGAAGCTGATAGATTTAGTACACTATATTTGAATTTCAGAGGTAAAATCATTTATGTTTCTAAGAAATATGAATGTATTTAAAAAATTATAACAAATCAGCTTAAAAAGAAAAGTCAGAATTTGAGCCAAGAACTGAATCTTTAGATCTTTAAAAACAAAATTGTAACTTACAGCGAATAAAGTAAAAGAAGCAAGCTTTAAGGTAAGAAAAGTTCTCTCACTAAAGGAAATAGAGCTGTTTGCTGTTGCTTATACTATCTGTATCTCAGTTCCCAAAACCTGTTCCTCACAGCAAAGTATTTGTTATATTAATTGACTGTCAAAGTGGTTTGTGGCTGATCATTTTACAGGTGGGTTGTTTAACAAAAAGGACTACTCAGAGTCTGTTCACTGCCTTTACAGTATTTCTGTGTTTTTGTGCAACTGTCTAATTGGAGATTTAATTTTATAACAGTAATTGGCCTGAGTGTAAATCAGTCTTCTAGCAGTACATTTGTTAAGATGTTGGAATGATCCAAAGGTCTTTCATATGGAGGAACTGCTACTGTTGTCATGCGTGAAGGGACTGTTTGGGAAAATATGAAAAGGCAATTTTATCCAATATTTGAAAAAAGGATCACATGGAGTAAGTTCAGAAACCTGTAGAAATACTGTTGGCTGGAGTGGTGATTGGAGTGTAGGGGTGAGGGGAAAAGGCATTTAAGGCATCTGGGCAGGTGGTTCACTCCTGACCTGGAATCAGATGGTGACTCTTCTGGCTCCTAGGCAAGAGCAGAAAAAAAGTAAATAATAATGCTGAGAGTTATTCCTCATAGAAGTCGGTTGGAACTTTCACCAAGCTAAAATTCTCATTTTGTCTGTTGTAGAATCTTCCATCCTAAAAGACTGAACCTTTATCTCTTGTTATCCACCTCACTATGGTAGTATCAGTTTACAAGAAAATATACTAGTATTCCAGAAGATGATGTCCAGAAAGTTTCCTGGAGACTAAAAGTAAGAATGAAATATATGAGTATATATTTAACAAGAATCTGAGAACATTTCTCTTCATACACATTTTCAGTTTTCTTTTGAGTATTAAAAATACAATTATCTTAATACATCTATGACCTTCTAGTGGATGGAGCCTGAAAAATTGTGGAAAGGAGCTCAAATCTGTCTTTTCTTCTCTCTCTCTCTCTCTGCATCTTTATTATATAAGGAAAAAGAAATAGACTGAAAAGTAAGAGAGACGGGATATTTTCAAGAAGTTTTACTACAGTAAGACACGTGGAGCTACGAATGATAGAGATTACTTCAAAATGTTGTTGAAAGTGGCTGTCTTGGTGATTTTTTATTATTATTATTATTATTATTTATTTATTATTATTATTTTTTTTTTTTTTTCCTGACAGCGTGTGTGTTTGTGTGTGTATGGGCTTTCCATAAGTAATGGTTTCTATTTATTTGCATGGAAACTACAACAGATACAAAGAGAACTGTAACACTATTCTATAGAGCATATTTGCTGCTACAAAATGCTATTTTTCAACATGGTCACCACCATTAGCTGTACATTTTTGCCAGCAATGAACAGGAGCCTGTGTGTTGCACTTGTAAAAGTCTGCCACCAGTAGTGATTGATAGTGTTGCTGTCACTGCTCCTGCAACACCCACTACCTCACTGTGCACACATCCACTGTTTGCTCTCCACAGACATTCAGCAAGCATTGCTGAGTATCAGTAGTTACATTTTTTCCTGTGTGGAGGAATTCGGTGACACACCTTTGCTTCATAAACACTTCCATTCCAGAGACCGTTTTGTAAGACTGCCCATCTGCTGCCATCTGTCACGTGGCAACAACATGTAGCAGAAAACTGGAGAAAAAGTTCAACTTCTGCTACATCACCAACATCTGCCTCTGATATTGTGGGCCGGTATAATAAAATAGGAAGCATTACTTTCAGAACAGCCCTTGTATTTATATACATCGGTTGTAATTACAGTGATTTCAAAACATGATTTAATACTATAAACATCTTAATTCTGAAACAGAGAGAATTTACAAGTTAAAAAAAAAAAAATGATTCAGTGGGTTAAAAATGGCATTGTTCTATTTCAGTCAGACTTTATTCCCTTCTAGGTTATTGTTCAGCTTTATGTTTATATCCGTAAAGAAAGAAGAAACATTAATTTATGCATAGTGCTTAATTCCATTTTTACATTTCAAGGAAATGGCAATTCTATGAAGTAGTAGCACAGGCTTTGATTTTAGAACAGTGGATGTTGGAGTGCTTCCCCTCCCCCACCCCGTTTCTTTGTCTTTACTATTTGTTCCACATAGAAATGAAGTGAATGAATAGTAGAGTGTCACTTATTTATTTACTTCAAGTTATTGCCTCTCTTACATCTTACTAGATTGCATTTGCACTAACCAGAGACACTGTTTACACTTCTTTAACTTCAGTACTGACTGAAGTAGCACTGAATCTTTTCCAGTGAGGGCAGATTTAGATACAAATCATTGTTCCAGCACCAAGATCATTAATCAGCCTCAGGCTAGACCCATTATGTGCATATTCAACATAGAAGAAATATTAATGGCTCCACAGAAGAAATGTTATCATCAGATTAGCTCTGATTCCCTACTGGAGCAGCAAATTACTCTGAAGTAATAATTATAATACATTACTTGAGGTTTAATTTTCAATAAGTGCTGTCTGTTTAAGGGATAGCAATCTCACCATGGCTTGGAGAACAGCAGATCATGCTATCAGCAAGAAGAAACCTACACAGAATTAAAAAAAAATAATAATAATAATAATTACAGATTCCATATTGAAACAAAAACTCCCTAGAAATTTCCTAGCTAGAGCTTTGTGGACAAAACTGCTTCTGTTGTTTGCTAAATGTTTACATTAATCAGAAGCAAGGAAACATCTTTGTAACTGTAAATAAAACATGACTGTGCAAACTCTATCTTTTTTTCAGCAGTCATCTTTGGAACAAATTGATCACTTTGTTCTATGCTGTATGTAATGCAAGAAAGATTGTGTTCTATTTATTTAGTGAGCACAGCACATTGCTTTTGATGGAGTTATACCAATTTATGATACCTTAGGATGTGGACTTTTATGTATTAAATGATTTGGTTAGTCCATACAGAGCCACTGCACACCACAACTGGGAGTTTTCTTTGAGTATCAACTGCAGCTAAAAGCAATTCTGTGGATTGATTTTTTTTTTTTTCTCCTACATCTCCATATTGGTATTCATAAATTTTAAACTTTTCAAGTCAAAAAGACTATGCTAAAAATGATTCAGTCCTCCTCATGGCCTTGTGAGGAAGTAATATGAGCTTTTTACACCACATGATGTCTTTAAGTATTCAGTGCAGCCCAGATGCACACTATTCTTTGAAAATATATACAATAAAGTTTTGAAGAACTGTATGTCTGATAATTGCTGTTCTGGCAGTGACCCAGTGCATTTGCTAGGCTTGTTTCTTTCTCAAGTGTTGGGGAAGGGACTATTTTATGTGAAGGTGAAAACATGTAGCTCCTAGATATTTAGTACTGTAACTTCAGTTGCATGTTTTGTATTGTGTCTTGCCAATTTGGTCATTGATGCAGTCCCTTTAAACAGGGGGGGGGAAAAAAAAAAAGAAAAAAAAAAAAAAAAAAGATGTTACTGGGGATTTGGAATGCTGGTAACAGTATACATTGTGGAGTCAAGTTAAATAACCTCAAATAGCAGTCATAACCTGCCATCTTTCCCTCAGATGAGACCACAAATGGTGTTTCGGGTGTGTGTCCTCTCTCCTCTTCCTCTAAAGAAAGCGTGGTAACTAGAGTCTGAATTGCTGATTCAGCAATACCAGCTATCTGCTTCCCTGTGCATAGAGATTGGTTAAAACTCCAAATGTTTTCAGACAGGGACCTTAGGTGGATCAACGTGAAGAAAAACAAGAACTATTCAGATTTATATCACTCTACATCAGAATGAGAAAACTCAAAAACAAACAAACAAACAGAAAAAAACATGGATAGAGGGTAGCAGAAATTAAAGGGTTCGATAACAGATAATTTATATTAATAAAATTTTTCTGTAGACAGTGGTTTTAGGATGCATTTGATTTATTTAATCATTTAGTTCAAAAAGGAATAGTCTTCTTGGTTCCACTGAAACTGAACTTTCTGGGATACAAATAAGGCCAACAAAACACATTTTCTTTGTGTGTTGTTAAACTTCCTGACTAAGCCATGAACTGGGAAAGACAGAATTATTCTTTAGACAGTTTATGCTCAGATTAATTCTTACACAATACCCTGTTACTTTAGAAGAAATCTTTCTGCTTGAAAATGTTTCTATGAAATATTGGTCTGGAGATTTTGGCATCAATCAAAGCTACTTTCATTTTTCCATTTGTCATATATTCCCAAATGGAGCTTCTATGAAGTGCTAAAACATTAGAAAAATCAAACTATTCAGTGATCTGAAAAGAGATGAACAACCCTGGAAGATAATTTTTTAAAATCTGTACATCAGTGTAGTAATATGACATATTCCTACACCTATTTCTTCCAGCATGAATTCATCACTGCTGATGTTGTATATAGATATGAATTTGATACTCAGATTAAAAATATATATATATGTGTTATAGCTTCATTTTCGTTAGATTAGAAAGAGAACAGCAAATTAAAATAACCTTTACATCACCTGCAATAGTTTTCTGACCTATGGATAACTACAAAATTCAGAGTAACATACATATGCATTACAAATACTTGTCCAGAGAAGTTTAACTTCTTGTCTCACTGTATTTGAAGAAAAGATGATAAACACATACAATTACAGAAGTGCATATTATTGTATATATAGAAAAAGGTAGCTTTATTTCAGAACTATGTGATTTATACCATATATTTTTAGGAAAACCAATGTTAGTTATAGCTTAGTGTGAAACAAGGAATTCTTGAAAATGCATGAACTGCAAAATATTTCACTCCCTAACTCACTTCTTGAAAAACATGTTTTATTTCTTCTAATAATATTGTTTATCCACCTGAACTGTGCTGATTGAACTTACATAATGCTTACACAAGCAGCTATTTTGTTGTATTCATGCAGGTAATAATTTTCATGAATAGTGATCCCAGATGCTCAAGAATGCATGAGAGATTGTATCTTGAGTCACCTGCAGCTAACATAGAGTGAATGTCTGTAGCGTGAGAGGAATATACTGCAAAATAGAGTATGGGAAACTTTTGGCAGTCTATGACCCTTATAATATATAAAGCAGTATTTTGAAATGTGTATATTTTTATATGTCTTTCCTCTTTTCTCCCATCCCTAACTTTACAATAACAAAAGCAAATAGAGGGAGAAAAAAGAGGCTATCTTCTCTTCTGTCCTGTTTCAAGACAAGAAAAAACATCCATTTTGGTATCAGTGTTGTTCCTCCAGTGTTGTAGACCTCCATTGTATTTGAGCTGTTGTATTTTTCTGTGGGGAGGGGGGGAAACAAACAAACAAACAAACAAAAAAAAATACAAGATTTTTTTTGATCTTCAAACTGTAATATATGCCAATGTTGAATCTCACATTTCTATCAGAAATAGAATTTGTTTTCAGAAATGTACATACATTTCAGTGCCGGGGAGCAGGAGAAAGATAAAAATAATAACAACTTGCAGGACCTGAAGCTTTAAATTCAAGAGCTACTGATCCCATCTCAGGGTCTGTGCATCAGAGTTGCCACGTCAATGAACTATCCAGGAGACTACAAACTGAATTTGATAGTTTATTACACACCTGCCCTGATTTAAGACACATTGGCAAAACTGAGTAGGAAAACTGTCAGGTTCACTTTTTATTCTCTCCACAAGGTGAACGCAGAGCATTCTGGTCCCCTCAGCATGGTAGCATAATCTAAAAGATATTTCAGAGTATATAGAACACTAAACTGCTCTTTCCTTCAATATGTGGATTGTCCTGATCCCTTCCACTCCTGCAAATGGGAGATTAGCTGTCAGTCTGAGCAATATGTAACCGCATCAAGTTTTGCAGTTTTTCACATTTCATCTCCAGACCCCATAAAAATATCTTCTGTAGGATTCTGTTGTAATTCTTTGTATAAATCCAATTCAGCACTAATTTCTGTTTGGCTAGAGAAGGAATACATCATTTCTAGATAGACACTGCTAAAAGTGAAAATGCAGAAATAATCTCCATAGTTTCATGTTCTGACAAAGTTATTTAGTCCTGCTTACAGTTCACTGGTAAAGATACAAAATGCAATATGGCTTACCAAAATTTAGAATAAAGCACAGATTTCTTCAGCCACGAACCAGTGGTTTATTTTTCATCTACTGAAAACTAGTGGTGGACTGCATTTTATTATTATTATTATTATTATTATTATTATTAGTATTATTATTATTATTATTATTATTATTATTATTATTATTATTATTATGTTTTGGTTTTAAAATAGTGAGAATAATTTTAAAATTTGCAGTATGATTTCTTTTTTTTTTTTTTCCTCTAGAAATAGCCATTTTCTAAAGAGCAACTCATATATATATAAAGATATATATGTAGTAAACCTTTAGACAGCTCTAATGAAATCTGTTTATGGAAAAGACATTGTCATGAATATAGATCAGAAAATAACAAAAGATCTGATTTTATGGAACTGAGTACCTCCAGTTCCATGCTCAGGAACTGTAATTTCATGCTTCTCAATTGTCTTACATTATTGTTACAAACACAGTGTTTCAAAAGAGATTGAGAAAACACTTCAGAACAAAAGAAATATTCAAACAAAT
>JAPSGF010000028.1:5069880-5146724 GCA_035772895.1 Perdix hodgsoniae | reverse complement strand
AAAAAAAAAAAAAAAAAAGAGAAAAAGCAAAAACATTGGTAGTTGACATTGCAGGTGTGCTTTCTATTTCACAAGCCTCAAGCATGTGGTGATCTTCCACTACAAGCCAAGGTCTGGCCACAGTGCTCCTGCCCTCACCCATAGCTCCACTTTCCAGACCCCAGTGCTCACTAGCAAGAACATTACTTTTTCAGGAATTTGAATCTTCTCCTCCATCCCCATTCCCCTCTCAAAAGCAAACAAAACTGACAGAAAAAAAATATATATATTTTTTTTTTTTATACTGTCAGCACATTGCAGATCTAGCCTTACATTTCATTAATGGGATAATAAGTGTATTCTATACATCTTTTTGTCCTTTTGTTCTTCATTGACAGTAAATGATTAATGGATGTTTTCTTTAACTTATCACTGATCACAAAAACTAAACAATTCAGGACCATCCAGCCCAGGCTGGATGGGACTTTGAGCAACCTGATCTAGAGGGAGGTATCCTTGCCTATAGCAGGGAGGGTTAGAAATAGATGATCTTCAAGGTCCCTTCCAACCCTAACCATTCTAGGATTCTATAATTCTACAATTTGGCGACTGTGGTGTGGGATTCAGTCACCCAAGTATGGATTCAGCATACTAGCTTGACTGCTGCCAGGAGCTAATCTGTTATATGCTCTGTAGTCCTGAACCATGGCTTAAACTTCAAACCTCCAAACCTGGCAGAGTTATGAAATCCCTCCTTGATCTATCACTGTTGGAAGCCAGCAGGGTTCCTGCCTTTCAAGCTGGGTGAGTTATTCTGTCAATCAGTCTATAGAAATGTGCCTATAAAGGTGAATATTCCTCTCTGAAGGTGATCTAAGGTTGATGCCTTTCTCTGAACCTTTCACCCCTAAAGCCAAAAGAAATACTTGAAAAGTCTTTTTTCTTTCCCACTGTTTAGCTAGTATCCCCTTGTGTTTTGGTAGATGTAGAACATCTCTCCAGTAAAGGCACATTCAGTAGTGAATTTTAAATCCTCTGCATGGCATGATCCATGCCCCAGTCTTCCCTGAATCTACTCCAGAGTAAAGCTTTCATTTTAGAGCTCTGGGAGGCTTTATTCAGGAAAAGAAGTTGTCTGAGGATGATTCTTTCTTTCTTACTAAATTGATGATATGGTTGAAAGTATCTTTTTAGCACCATTTTGAAATCATATTTTTCAGAGATTTTCTTTTTCCAACATGTTTTCTTAGAAAACACTACTAAAACCAAGTAAGGTGTAAAATATTAAATAAATAAGAGGGATACATTTATCATAAAATAATTGTAGAATCACATCAGGAGCAGTGAAAAAAAAACCAACAAACTAACAAACTGATTCTATTTACTATTTTTAGATTGCAGTTTACTTGCAATCCTTGTGAGGATTTGCTTTCTTTGAATACTGCAACTTTTTAATATATTAATATTCTTAGAAAATGCAACAAGGACTTAGAAACTTAATATATTTTTGTTGTTGTTAAAGGAAAAGAAGGTAAATGCTGGAAGTAAGGAGTTACCATATTAGTAACACTTCCTTCCTCTTCCCTCCCCTTCCCTCCCTTCCACTCTCTTCCTTTTCTTCTTCTGAAAGGTGAAGATAAAATAAAGGATTGGATCGATATCAAAACAACAACAACAACAAAATGTACACACACAAGGGTTTGCATGTGATGAGGAAAGTATTTAGGGGTGGGTGTGTTTCTTAATGGAAATGGATTAAGAATTTATTAACAAATAGCTCTAACTACATATGAAAAGAATACTATATTTGTCCTTGGTTTGACTATAGATATTGCTCAACAGTATGAAAAAAAGTCAAGATGCATATCTACTTTTTGAAGTGACCATCTGAATAACATTAATCAACGTTGCTGTGAACAGCAGGAAAATACTGTCTTGCCCACTCAGTGGGGGCTTTAAGGGTGGTGAATCTGTCTCCCGAGTCATGCCTCCCCTAGTCAGCAGGCATTGCTATCACAATGGAGTCATACAGGAGTCAAAGGAATAACACAAATCAGTTTGTTGAGAGTTTTCTAACAACTACTAATATTCTACTTGGAGGTAAAAGTGGCTAATTATAACTAGTAATCATTACAGATAAGAGTAGTCTGGTAGTAGCGGGAGTTATTTCTACGTTAGAAGTAGAACATACTTTTTCTTAGGCTTAGGCAACTAGAGCCTTCTTGTAACTAGAATTCATACAGACAACATCATTGAGAACAAAGGTAAACAGATGTGTTCCCAGAGGCAACTCTGAGTGAAATTCTTTCTTGGACACCCTCATTTTTTTCTTTCTTTTTACTGAAAATCAGATGAAAAAAAGTATAATGGAAATGTGTCACTGTGGAGACTAATGAATTAAGGCAAGACACCTGATGTGCTGTGTCAGTGAGAAGTAACTGCTTTTCACCTGCTCTGTTAGCCAGCAGAGAGGGAAGCAGTTGTAGGTAATGGAAGAGGTGGAAGAGGCAGGTGGTTTAGAGGAGGTTTTGGGATGGTGGAGGAGAGCTTTCTGGACTCTTCTGAGTTTTCTTTTATTCTTCTGGGTGCTTGCTGGAAGAGTCAAGAAGGTGAGAATAAGCTCTATAGCTGTTTCTAAAGCTTCTTGCCTTGTGTAGTGAGAGCAGTTGGACTGGTAGTAAAAACTCTGGGGTCAATTGGTGTTTGTGATTTTAGTGTGAGGGTACTCAATAGAGAGCTGTTCCAAAGCTGCCAAAAAGAGACTGTTACTGAATGGCTTGAATGTTGTAGTTTTTGTGTGATAGATTTGCTGCAGGACTTAATAAGGATTGCTCTTGAGAGCTTGACTTTTCTAAGTTTCCCGTTGAAGGCTATGAGCAAAAAAGGACTCAAAAACCCATCTGTAACTCATCTAACTAGCTGTGAGCTAGGTTTATGGCTTAAACTCTTTCAAGATATTTTCCTACTAACAACAGGTTTTTTTACTTGCTTTTGTCTCTTGTAGAGAAGGAAGTAAAAATTCTCTCTCTTGTTTTTAAGTACATTGCTCTTGTGATTTCTTTTTCTCTCTTAACATTTTCAGGATTGAATAATACAATACTTGACTTGAGATCTGTTTAGTTTTATTTTTGAAATATCAATTTTACACCACGTATGATATCAATCCTAAAAACTACTGCTCTTCTAGCAAAGTGCATAAACAATTGTTATTAATGCACTTTGTTATTAAAAACAACAAAAAAGTATCTTTTAATACTTACAAGAAACCTTGGGTTTAATTCAAGAGTTCTGGAAATCAAGAGATAGTGAAGAGCCTACCTGTGATTCTCTGGATTAAGGAATGCTAATTCAACCAAATTTTTAAATATGTAATTAAGGCCTTTTGGCTTTAAAAGTAAATATACCTACGTATCTTGATAATAAATGTGTTTTGTTTGTTTTTTAAATTAAAAAAGTATTAGATGGTGCTTTTTATTAATTATAAAGGAGGAGGAAAAAAATAATAATAAAAAGTTCCCTTGTGCCTGACTAGATCTCTATGAATAGTTCTTGCAAGTGCTATGTGTTGATTCATTTTCTTGGGCTTTTTTTTTGGCTTGATTTTGGAAAACGCTTTTATATCAGCTTAGTGCATGTTTAGGAATGCAGTTTCAGTTGTTTCTGAAAATCTAGTCTTCCATTGTATGTATAGTTTTAGGCTTCACAATATAGAACTAGTGTTCCGACACTGCAAAGTGATGACTTAGATGTATATTGGAAGTTCCTCTCAGTTATTTTTCCTTTCTTTCCTCTGTTATGCTTTGAGTGTGCAATCACATCTCAGAAAGAGAAAACATTTTTTTTATCATGTTTTTTTTTTTAATTTGAATCAGAAAAATATTCTAAATAATGAAGATGGTGACAATATAGCTATGACATCTTTACTGTTTTATATTTAATTTCAATTGATGAAAATGCACCCAAGTTTCAGTTTCTCTTTCTAGTTGCTTCTCTGTTAGATGCACTATATTATAGACTGTCTGCTAGAATTTCATCTCAAGTCAAAGCTTAGTGCTTAAGTTTACTTAAGTTTAATTTGTTCAGAAACCTTGATGTTAGTAAAATGATTTTTTTGGTGTCTTGAGTATTTCTTGGCTTAAAATGTTTTTGTTTGTTTTTAAATCAATAATTGTTTTATGTTATAGTTATGAATAAAGCATAGTCCAGTTGCTGTTGGTGGCTATGTAACCAAATTAGTTCAATCTGGAATGCCACTGGAAGAGAACAAGCCTTCTCACAGATGTTTTAAATATCATTAATTGACAGCTTAATCCTGCAGGGTATTAATCCCTGCTCACGTGAGTCTTTGATTTAACTGGATTATTTTTTTCCAGCTGCAGACCAGAATTTATAAGGTAAGCATGGTCTAAAAGATGTAATATGTCATAAATATCTGCAGAAAGCAAAATTAATTGACTACTGGAAAATGTCTGGACTCCAATGCTTTGAGAAACCTTAAGTCAGATGGTAATTACAATCATAATTGGCAATTGGCTGAAAGATTGGGGGTGCAGGTAATGTTTTCTTCTGTTATCCCAGTAGCAGAGAACAATATTGAAAGGAGCAGGCAGGCCCAACTAGTCAGTGTTTGGCTCTGAGGCTGGTGCCTTTGGCAGATTTTTAGACTTCTCAATAATAGAGGGATCTATGTAACATCAGCACATCTTGATGCCTGATGGAATGTACCTTTCTCAGAGTGAGGAAAAGTCTTGCACAGGAGTTAGCAGGGCAGATGGATATGCTTTAAACTGGATATGAAGGGAAAGTGAGGGGTGGAAAACTGGTTTGCCAGTGATAAGCTACAGGGTGGCATGCTAAAACTTGAGAGGCTATATGATAGTGAGATCTTTCAGTCTGTTCCATAAGATGCTGGGTATACCAGAGTACATTTGAAACATTTCTACTCCTGTGCGTGAAGCATGAGAAAAACAAAAGGATCCATAAGATTTGGCTTGGTCTTAGAGCTACGGTGATGTTGGCATAAATTAAATCTGGTGGGAAGAGTCCTGTGACTTGTGTCATGATGTGTGGTTCTGCGATACCACAGAAATAGGTTGGGAAGATGATGCACAGAGTGGCTGTATGTGTGAGGATTGGTTTGGGGAGCATGCAGCGGGCAACTTTTGATGGTTGAGAGCCTTTGGGATAAACAATGTAGGGACAAACGAATGACGTGTATGTCATTGAGGGAATCTATTCTAGGCCACCTACCTAGAATGACAGTATTAATGTGTTGCTGTTTTTTTTTTGTTTTTTTTTTTCTTTTGAGGAACTGAGAGAAAGCTCTAGATTGGCAAGTTGAAGTCATTACAAGGATGGCCAGATATTAACTGGGAATATCACACATCTGATACAAACAGATGGTCACTGGAAGCAAGGTTGGGTGACATGGGAAAACTCATGCAGTTACAGTTTGCTGTTGTAGGGGGAAAAACAATGCAACCACAACTCAGAATTGGAGTTCAACCATATTGTGGACAATAAAAAGAGTTTTAAGTATGTAAACCACAAAAGGAAAACTAGGGATAACTTTAGTTCGTATCTTGATGAAGATGGTCACATCACAACTAGGGATGCAGAGAATGCCTATTCCTTTGTTTTTGATGCTCAAGATGCTCGAGGCTGTGGATTCACTGGAGTTCTGAGTTGGAGTACTGTGACTGTGGTGATGATTAATTCCCAGCCAAGTCCAGAGTTGCATGAAATTTGCATGGAAGTCTATGGGTCCTAATGGAATCATCCTAGGGTACTCAAAGGGCTGTCTGATGTCACTGAGACCTCTCAATTATTTTTCAGCAGGGTTGGGAATCTGGAGAGGACTTTGTTGAATGGAAGCTGGCAAACATTGCCTCAATTTTCAGGAAGGGCAAGAATGAAGCTCTTAGTAATCACAAGCCTGGCAGTACCACTTCAGTACCTGGCAAAATTATGGAGATTATTCTGGGAGTTATTGGGAAAAAATATTCTGAAAGACAGTGAAGACATTGTTTACAAGAGGAAAATCCAAGGGAAGCCAGTTGATGTAAACTTTTTGGATTTCAACAAAGCTTTTGGTAAAGTTTCTCACAGTATCATTCTGGATGATATTTTCAGCATACAGCTAATTGAAACATAATGTGATGGGTGGGCAGTTAGCTGACAGGTCAGGCCCAAAGGGTTATAGTAAATGAAGTTACATCAGGCTGCTGAAGTGGTAACTTATGGCGTTTTGCAGGGCTCCATTTTAGGGCCAGTTCTCTTTAATGTTTTTATCAGGATGCAAGACTTGAAGGTACACTAAGTTTGCAAATGATGTTACGTTAGGAGGAGTTGATTCCCTAAAGGGTAAAGAGGCCATAGTATGTTTTTTGTTGAATGAGACCTTTAAGGTCATCTAGTTCCAACATTCCTGCTATACGCAGTGACATGTCTTACTAGACCAGGTTGCTCAAAGCCCCATCCAGCCTGGCCTTGAATGCCTCCAGGGAGGGGACATTCACAACATGTTCCAGTGTCTCATCACTCTCACAGTAAATGTCTTGCCCTTTTTGCAGCCAAAAGGGCTAGTCACACTCTGGAGTGTATCAAGCCCAGCTCTGCTAAGCCAAACAAGGAAAAGGGTTGTACTGTTCAGTTCTGTGCTGTGGCCTTATCTCAAGAACTTTGTGCAGTTTGGGTGCCACAATGCACAAAGAACATAAAACTATTAGTGTCCAAATGAGGACTATGAAGATGTTAATGGCTCTAGAATGCAATGTGTATGAGGAGTCCTTGGTTTGTTCAGCCTGAAGCAGAGAATCTGAGGGCCTTATGGCAGCCTATGGCTTCCTCAGCAGGGGAGAAGAAGGGCAGTGCTGATCTCTATTCTCTAGTGATAAGGACGGGATCTTAGGGAGTGGTGTGGAGCTGTGTCAGAAGAGGATCAGGTGAGATGTTAGAAAAAGGATCTTCAGCAGATGGTGGTTGAGCCCTGAAACAGGTTCCCCAAGGGGAGTGGTCATGGCCCTAAGAGTGTTGGAATACAAGTATTTAGACAGTGCTCTTGGATACAGGGTTTGAATTTTGGGTGGTGCTGTTGTCATGGTTTTATGATTTTTGGTCATCAGTATTCCACACCATAACACCATGTAATGCATTGGGGGTGGGGTTTGATATCTGCCGAATGTTCGTCCGTCAGAGAAGAACTACATTTCCCCAGGAGACTTTGCGGTCAGCAAGGGGATATAACTCCAAGCAAGGTCACCTGATCCTTCTTCTTCACTATCTGCGCTTCGCCGCCTGCGCTTTGCCATCTGCACTTCACCGTCTGTACTTCAGTCACTCAACTGGACTGCGCTTCTCACCCCAGCATTGTGGTGAGGTCTATACAATTCAAACAGACTCTCTCTCTCTCTCTCATTATATTTTACTAATACTATATTTAGTAAAATCATTTGTTCCACCTCAGATCAGTGCTGTTGTTTTCAAGTATTTTGGGGTCCCCTGCTTCCCCTTTCCCAGAGGCGTGGATCCGCGGATCCCTCCGCCCTGCTGGTCACGGAACTGGGCTGGACCAGCCCATAAACCGTTGACAGCTGTGTGATGCCCAAAGTTGGACTAGATTTTCCTTTATGGGTCCCTTCCAGCTCAGTTTATTTGGTGATCTGTCCTGTCACTAACTTCGCCTTCTTTCCTATTCATACACAAGTACAAGTAATATCTTGGGGGATAGAAGACTTTTTTTTAAAAAAAAAAAAAAACCACTAGAAGGAATCTCAGATTGTTTTGGTATTTTTCTGTTGTTGTTTCCAAATAATTCATTAGGCATGCATTGTCAAGCATAACTACCTTTTTTTCCAATTGATATAACTATTTTCTTTTCTTTTTGTTTTTTGTAATTTTACTCCTTGTTTTTATCCTTAGTCTTTCATAACCGTCATTTGTAGATAATTAAGAGAAATCCTCGTTTGTATCCAATAAGTGTTTTTTTGTTTTTTTAAGATCTTATGGTAGTATTTATTTTTTATATTGTTATATATATTTATTTATACAATCAGTAGGGCTTTGATGCATTAGAGTTGTTTAGAAATAGAAAAAGATCAGTGTATGTTTGAATCTTTAGTATATTCCATCACTGCTCATTAATACCTGTAAAAGAATAATAATGATAAGAGCTTTAAGAGGGGTAAGCGAGCGACCTTATTTTATTAGGTATCTTAAGTTTTCATCCTTTAAAAACAAAACAGTGAAACAGCATAATAGCAAAACTATGTAAAAGGAGATGCTCCAGGGAGTAAGTACAAGGTTTCTTTCTTATAGACAACCTAGAAATGTAGCTTTAATTAGGTGCTAAGACACTCCCAAATGTTTCCCAGACATCAGGGGAAGCAGAGGTATGTACGTGAATCATTAATCTGGCTGTCTAACTGGCAAACTTACATTTGAGACAGCATCCATCTATCTTCATTATCTCTGAGCTTTATGACATTTCTTAGTGATTGAATTTTATGCTCAAGACTTGGCCATTTCGAAAGGATAACCATTAGAAGGTTTTCCTGAGCCTGTGGAATTACAGTTCCAATGCATGCTCCAACATTAATCTACTGTAGTTTCAGACCATACAGGTGTTTTTGTTTTTTGTTTGTTTGTTTGTTTTGTTTTGTTTTTTTAGGCTTCTCTGAGCTAAAATACACATTAGTGTTTGGCTTTTATTTCTAAAAATTCAGGTATTTGATTTTTTTTTTTTTGCCATCATTCTATAATATGCCTTAGAAAGATGTATATGCTTTTCTGTTTGTTTCTTAGGGCTATCAAATGATACCATTTTCTTACTGAATATGCTGCACAGAAACACAAGAAAAATATCTCGTATTTCACCCTCAATTGAGTTCCTTGGGATGATTTTGATGCATGGCATGCTATGATAGAATTGTAACACTTCTAAAATAAGAAGCGTTAAATCCTGCTGATGCTTATACATTTTCAGTTAGATCAGCTGCACTCTTAACTGCTGTTGTCCTGTGTGATATTGCATAATCAAAATGTGGTGCTGCTACAGCTATAGTTGTTCATGGTTGCTGTAGGATGACTGCATTCAGTGTTCTCTATTCCCACTGTAGACATACTTGGTTTGTGTTCCGCACTGAGCACTTGAATCTTTCTTCCATTTAGTGTGAGTTTTATCTGATTGCATATACAAAGTGGTAAGCGCTGCACTGAACACAAAAAATTTTAGAGGCTTGCTTGTATTGTTGTGAATATCAACAACTTCAAGTGGAATTTCAAGGGCAACTGTTGTTGTATACCTGGACTTGTGCGAGGCATGTGACATGGTCCCAGACCACATCTCTAACTTAGAGAACAAGAACCAAAACATTGATCTGCTATTAATACTGTTTTGACTGAAACCAGGACAAGGATCAGTCTAGCAATGGCTGTGTCATGTATTAACTTGCCAGAGACCACAGATTTTCTGTACGCAGATAATGCAACAATGATCAGAAGTTAATGACAGGAATTGTCCTTGCATCTGTCAAAATGGGATTCCCAGAGTAAGTGTAGAAAGGGTCACCTGACCATTTAGTTTCTCAGATTGGTGCTATGAGGTGAGGGCTTTGATGTGGAGAGTGAGGAATACACTTCATTCTCCTTATGCTTTTTTTCTTCCTGGAGAATAACTTAGTGATTGAAAATTTAAGCAATATTATTATTATATGGCAGTGGATGTGAAAGACAAAAAGCATTCACCTTTCTGAACAGTAAATGGGAGACTGAAATCATGCTCTAAGTATAATCAAGATTATATAGTTAAAGTGGGTTTACTCAGTGCCTACCTTTTGGAAAATAAGCTAATATTTACATCTCTTTAACAGTGAAGTCTTTTAAGAGTTTTCAGGCAGAATTTTTTTCTATTCTGAAGTATTTGTACTATAAAATGTTCTATTCATTGTTGGCTAACTTGAGGTAGCTACTTGGTTGATTACATCAGCTTTTAAGTTGAGTTAAAACCTATTTTTTTCTCACTCCAGCAAGTATAAGAAATAAGTTAATGTTTACCACTGAAGTTCATTATTCAAACCCTTCATTATTGATAGCAGCATGAAGGAGAATCAAATTTTTCAATGACTTTGGTATGAGGAAAGATTAAATAACCATATTTTCACCTTGGGAAGGAGATAAATGTGTTATTGGCCTATGATTTCATGAATGATAGTTCATTAATCACTTGATATTTGTCTCACAACACAAGAATGAAACATATCTACAGTAATCAAACAGCAAGCGTAAAATAAAGTATCTGTCACATGAAACACAATTGGATTGTGATCTTCCTGCTGGCAAACATCCTGGAAGAGCAAAGCATAGCTGCAGAGAATGATTAGACCAATTAGTAAGTGGCTCCTCAAGAGCTATTGAATACCAAGATGAACACACTCCCTGCAGTTGTAAAGGTCTAACAACTGCAAGTTAACTTGTGAAGGGTTTTTTCCAAGACTCAGGTTTATTCAGCACGTATGATGTATCTGCTTGGTTCCTCAGGCCGTGTGAATCTAACCAAGTAAAGAAAGCAAAAATTCCTTTTGAGAATTCAAAACTTTAAGAAGTAAATATACTGCAGAAGACAAACTGGGAAGAAAGAGGAGGTGAGAGAGAGGATTTTGTTAGAGGTTTACGAACAAACTAAAAAACAACCTTCCACCTCTGAACTAAGAAGTCAGCCAAAAGCATCCAGGAAACCAGTACAGTCTGCCAGGAGGAGCAAGCATGCAAGAATAAGTAGGTCTGTGAATATCTGGAAAGTTGTGACTAACTGCAGGGAACTGATAATTAAGACTTCATACCATGTTCTTTCTATTGTAGCACTGAGTTTTTAATCTGCGTACTAATTGTTGAGCTGTTTTTTTGTTTGTTTGTTTAATGTCTTAATTCACTTTCTGGATTTTTTTTTTTTTTTTTTTTTATATATAGCTTTGTCTCATTTCCAGCATGGGTTATTTTAGTGTTTTAGCTTTCCTGGGGACTTACAAAAGCCAGGATGATTCTGTTGTGTCTTATAGAGCTAGTCCTTCTTTGGAGCTAGATATTCCAGCTCTGTTCTTCCGTTGTTTTTTCTTTTTATCATTTGCTTGCCCTGTGCCTCCATTCACCTCAGACTTTCTTCCTCTAATAAGATAATTTGAGTAATAAAGAAAAATGAGGTAAGACTTAAAATATCAGAAGCTTAGAGAGGGTAAACCAAAGGGGGAAGCAGGGTTTCCCTAGTAGTACCTTGTGATCGCAAAGGCATTCAGAGTGGATGTTGCTCCTGTAACCTAAGAAGGGGTAGAGGCTGCTTTCGACCTTCCTCTTGGTTATGCTCTCTGTAGCTATCTGTCAGGAACCAGGGAAGGGTTTGATGAGAAACTTTTATCTTGGCAAGATCTTGGGGAGCAGCAGGTTGTGTTTTTTCAAAACAAATATTTTACCTCTGCTAGATTGTGTGTAAGCTTTAAAATTTCACATTGTAAACAAATGCTTATTTCTGCCAGTGACTTTGTTTCCTCTGTTCTCCTACACTAACAGTGATGTCCTTTAGCTTTATCTGAGATAGCTTCAAATTCAGTAAAGTTAGCAATGGTAAGTTGCTTTGCTGTCTTCAATATACTGGGTTTCTCACTGGCCTCAAAAGTGACTCAGATAGCAATACAGGGAAGGGAAGAATTAGTTTGTGGTAACTCTGTCATTATGTGGTATAGCTGACATCAAGGTGGGGACTGATAAGCTTTCAGTTCTTTGAGTACTTAGTTTCCATGTATTCCTAATAAACATCTTGCATTGTTGTGGTGAGGGCGAAGTGTCATGGAAAAGAAAATATTCTGTTTTGAAGGTTTGAGGGTCTGGATCCTTCTAATTCTTTCTTGTCATATCTTGTAATAGGTAAGTTGTATTTTATCCGATATCAGCTTGCTTATGCTCATGAATGAGCATAAGATTGTGTCCTGGTTTTGTCCCAGATTGCTGTCATGTTCTATAGTGAAAACAGTGTGACTGGCAAATGTCATCCTTTTGCTATCTGCTAACCTTTCCAAATGATTGGCTGGATTGATCCATGAGATTTCATATTTAAAATATCTGTGGTAGTTTTGGGAGATAATTCCTAAACTTTATTTCCAATTGCATAATCAGTTTCTAAATCAAGGTATTTTTGCCCCTTAGAAAGCTATATCATACACAGCTGGTGACATAAAGTTATAAATTAATATTCTTATGTGTAATTGAAAATAATCCTTTAGGAAAAATCTAATCACATTATTTTTTGAAAGTTGAAGTTAATTAAGCCCACCTTCATCTACTACTCCTTTGCACGCCCGTGTGTGTGTATGAAAAGAGACCCTACTGGGCTAGAGAAGTGAGATATTTATCCTACCCCCCCTTAACGGAGCCATGCTGGCTTGAGCCTATCAAGTTATATTTATCCAACTGTTCTGCTATTCTATCTTTAATTAGATTCTGTATCAGTTTACTCCATAATGGGATGAATCTCACCAGGTTGTAAATTTTAAGTTCTTTCTTAGGAACGTTATTTTAAAAATGTTACTGCATTATTTTATGCATTACTCAACAGTAGCTTGATTATAAGGACGTTCTGCTGATTTATTTTTCAGTAACCTTTCTTGATGTTTGATACTGCAACTTTTTGTCAGTTTTTCCATAGTATTACCAACCCTTAACCTGTGCTGTAGGACTATGTACGATGTGATATTATCATAGGTTTTTAACTTGTGTTTTGGAGGCTGCTGTATATGTCTGTAAGTGATATTCAAGTGTTCTTGTACACTGGTCTGATGTTCACATTGATAGGGTTGGTTTTCTGCTGTAGAAACACTGTGAGTCTGCACTCTGGAGAAATAGTTGAAAATAACCACCATCAGCAATTTCTTTCCTTTATAGATAATTGTGCACTTACAGGATGTGTTCATTTGGAAAACTAAATGTGATGTGAATACAGTCCAATAACGATGAAATGGTGGGTAATTAGGTGTATAGCCAAAATATTAACATCTTGGTACAAAAACAGCAGTGTAAATGATCTGATTTACTTAACCACTTCAGTCATATATAGCTTCATTTGTGTATAGCAGGAAAATTATTTCAGGACTTGTACATTAACTAGGTGACTTGCTACTCCTGTATACTGACCACGTCTCTTGAATTTTAGGATTCTTGTTTGTGCTCAGGGCATGATACCAAATGAGAATATTTTGTGCTACAATTCTGGTGGAAAATAAGTGGTTTGTTTTGGGAAGGGGTGGGGGGATAATAACCCTCTATTGGCAGCTGCTGGCTGCACTGTGCCTTCCCTTCCCCAGGCTCTCCATGAGGTGCCCACACTTGGCTGCTGGGCCCAGCTGTGCCCTGCGCTGGGGACACTGTAATCAACCATGTCCAGCATGGGGCAGTCCCAGCCTTGCCTCACACAGCATCACACTCATACACACACCAGTTTGTTGTTCCTTGTCCCGTGTGCTCTGTGAACTGGAACATGTCTTAACTTTTCTGTAGGGAAAATAGTATTTCTTTCTTTCACAGGTTTGTTTTTTTCCATGTTAGGATGGAGACCTCTTGCTTTAGTGAGGTGGAAAGCAGCCGAGCTCTTTGCCTGCATTGCTACGTTTTGACACCACTTTCACTGTTTGAAAGCAGATAAGTTTGCTCTGCCTAACTGCTACCCCTTCCCAGTTTTATTTTTTTGGAGTCTTGGTTTGTTTACTTTGGTCAGGTTTTTTGACGTGCAGATCTGTTTTAAAAACAACTTGTGTTGCAATTATGCAGCTTTAAGTTCAAGGTCTCTTAAATGAAAACAGTATTTTTTTACTCAGTAGGTGATAAAGCTCTCTTCCTTTCTCATGAAAGCTTTTGAGAACTAAGGAGTTTGTATCAAATTGCAATTATAGAAGTAAAAAAAACTAGATGTGGCCTAATGAGTAAATGAAGAGTTGATAACAGCGATCCCTTCTAAGAGGCTTTAATGAGGAAAATGCTCTTTAATCATCAGATGATTATGGAAGAAGAGAAGTAATCTGTACCACTTTGGTGTCCTGGCAAGGTAATTTACTGTATTTTATCTTCTTGCTGTGAAGCTGAACAGCCTCTCTCATTGCCCATACAGCAATCTGCAACATCTGGAGTCTGCTGCATACATTTGGCTTTTTTTTTTAAGTGTTCATCCCAAATGGAGAGTTGAATTGAATGGGGAGCATGTTGTCTACTGCTGACATACCAAAATGTGTGAGGGGCTGTGGATGTGGGTAGGGAAATGATTAGTGTCAGGTAAGTTCTGCAAGCACTTTCCTTTTACAGAGAATCTTCATACTTGTTTGAGAGCTGCCTTTTCTAGGTAGCAGTGTAAAAGCTGCAATTGGTTGTCATTGTTGTTTGTTTGTTTGTTATTTTCCTTTAAAAAAAAAATCCTTTTTTTTCTCTCAAGTCTGTTGCCAGAGTGTATGACCATGACTTGAAAACTATGGGTTGCAAGAGAGTAAATTAAACTAAATTTAAAACTAAACTAAAATTATTTTCATAAATGAAATTACTCTTGAATTCTGTCATGTTTGTTTGCTGATGAATGGAAGGAGTAGCTTTTCATATCCACCAGAGAAGACTATGTTTACATGTGAAGCATAATATAGCTGAATATAGTATCCCAGATATGATCCGCAGTCTTTCCTTAATAGTTGTTGTGTATTCTAACTGCAAAGCTATTTCCCTTTTTTTAAACTCCTGATCTCTGCAACTATGGTGGCACATCTGAGTGATTGCTAGTACTGTTTGTTAAAAGCCCCCGAAGCAGTCAATAGGCAAGCAGACTCTTCTGCTTCCTGAGGACCTAGTTGCTTGTAATACCTTTGCACAGTGAAATATGTGGGGTGTGAGCCTGTAACCTGTCCATTGAAATCGTAGGCCTATAACTTACCAACAAAGCATTGTTGTCAGAGATTACACAGCAATTGAAACTCAAATGTTTTCAGCTGACTTACAGAGTACCTCAAAGCATTTCATAGGTTCATTTTTTTATAGCTGCTCCTCCTGCAGGCTTCCATTTCTGTTGCTTAAATGGTTGGCTGAAAGAACTGCATTCTTGCAGTGGAAAGTGTCAATTGCCAGCTGTTGATAGCATGTGTATGGATGGTATTGGCTGAAATCCAGAAGCACAGTGACTACATGAGTCTGTATGTGGTCAACATCTTGCTCATTATGGATAGAAGGGAAGGGAAAATAGATTTTTCTGGTCTCCTTCAGTATTTCTTAAGGACCCTTTTCCACAGTTTGGGTAGAAGCAGCTGCTCTTTCCAAGAGCAGACTGCTGCTGAAATTAGTAAATTCCAAAACTTTTCTGGGACCACATCTAAGAACGTGTATTCAGATCTGTGTGTATTTTGAGTCAAAAGAACTGCTTTGCATTGGCTGTGGTCAAAGCTTGGAAGATGCAATGGGAAAAAATGTCTAATACTCTGGTTTTATTCCATTTATTAAGTGCCAAGGAGGTTCAGATTAGGCATTACAAATAATTTCTTCTCTAGTTTTCAGGGGAAGGGTAGATATAACACTGAGAAACATAGTTTAGTGAGTATGAGTGATGGTTTGATGGTTGGACTAGATGATCTTAGTGGTCTTTTCCAATATTACTGATTCTGTAATAGTAAGTTTTACTATTATCATGACTTATTGTGGTCCACTTATAGTAAATCCACAAAATTTAGTGGACTTGTTCAAGCACTCCTACCTTAAAACATGGAAAATAAAGCTCAGAATACATAAAGCTATGGATGCAAACACCTAGGATTTCTTTCTTTTTCCTTCTTTCTTTTTCTTTTTTTTTTTTTCTTTTTTGTTCTGCCTCCTGCTTTGATGAAAAGGAAAATGGTGACCATGCAGAGTTTGAGTTGCAAAAGCTGTTTAATGAGATTACTACAGCATCACAGCATGATTCCATTGTGCTGCTATGTCTGTGTCCCACTTTTCCAATAAATCACAATAACCAGCTGACAATGCAAATATCACAGTGTGCTGTCTGGGAATTATTTTGATTAGTTTGTAACTTGCAGAGGCTTCTCACAGTCTCAAGCCTTGAGTCCTTCTGTAGCTGTTACTTCTCCAGACAATGCCACAAGAGAGACTGAGATTGCAGTGGCTATAATTCTGGTTCAAAGGTGTTTCTATGAGCTTGTGTTCGTTACCTTTCAGGGCTCTTGGCAGCATGCTACAAATAGAAGAATATTTTTCAAATATTCTCTTGCTGAATAACTATAACAAGATCTTAAGATCCTTGTATAAAACTTTGGTTTTAAATCTTGCACAAAAACAAAACATTAACTAGTATGGAAGCACAGTCTGTACATGTCAGTAACCTATCTGTAACATGATAGCCTTTGAGGCTTTGATAGGGTCAGAAGAAAGTCATAACCATTGTATTTATCTTTTCTTCACAGAAATCAGATACATTAACCTGTGGTAATATATTTTTTAAATGGAATCATGACTGTAACAGATCATGACTTTTCAAGCTATTTATTCTCCAGCAAGCGGCAGATCTGTTTGTGCTCTGTGTGATAAAAGACATCAGTTCCAAATTGAAGCTTGAAATCATGCTTATATTGTGAGAAAAAAAAAAAATCAACTGAGAAAGATTAAAGCATGCAATTGTTTAGAATGATATTATTTTATACTATCACTTTTTTGTTTTAAGATCTAGCTTAAAATCTAACAAGAATATATCTGAATTCATTATAGTGCTCTTATGAATAACCAAAGTTAAGGATCTGTTTCTAGCATCTTTCCTGTTGTGAGAATCTTAGTCTTCATAAAGAGTATCTAGTCTGCATTAACTTTCTAGCCTATTTCTACTAATGTATTTACTATCACTGCTGAAAGCACTGAAAAACCAGACTTTCCAAAATAATTCATTCTTTTAGACTTATATTTGTTATGGTCTTGAGTACTTTATTAATGTTTATTACATAATGTATTAGCTGGTGTCCCAGCTTAAAAACCTAGCTTCAGTTCCTTGCTTTGCTGGAGATTTCCAAGGGGGCCTGGCTAAGTCATTTAGCTTTCCTGTATCTTTATTTCCAGTCTGTTTAACTGAGTGAATGTTAATCTTCCCGCAGTGAGTGTAGTGAGAAAGTACTTGCTATCATTGTGAAAATATATTCATAATAGATTTTGTAATGCTTAGGAAGAGTGGGATGGATCTATGTAGTTGAGATGGATGTGGAAAGTAATAGCTAGTGGCAAAGGAAAACAACCTTACAGCATCGTACTGGAGCACGCTTGTGATCTACAGAGTTGTGCTAGCTTCTTGTTAACTGCATGACTGCTGCAGCATTAATACATTTTGAGTTTAAATAAAAAGCTAATTGGACCTTTTTCCAGTTGATTGCATTGTCACCTGCATGTACTTTGGAGTAGAGGGCTAACAGAAGTTCCTTAAAGCACTGGAAATTAAATAATAGGAAACTGTGCTGAACTTATCCCTATGTTGAAAGGGATGATGATGTGTTCTGCTGGAAATGTATTTGTTTTGCTACTGTGGGAAAGGAACCATTATTGCTTGTTTTATTAAAGCATAAGTAAATTACTGCTTGCTAGATGGTGAGGCTATTATTCTTCTTTTCTCAAGGCATGTTCCTGCCAATATGTAGATAAAATTATTTTTGGAATCTACAAAGAGCAAATGTTTCTTTATCGAAAAATACAAAGAAGTTCAGTAGAACGAGCAATGTGATAGAAAACTAGTGAAAAAAAGACTGGTAAGAAGCCCCCATGCTTCAAGTCCTGTCTCTGAAGGACTACATACAGAAAAACTCTATTTTATAGTAAGTGTTCTGGGCACATCTGAAACCTTTCAGATAAATGTTTTATTGGCTGAATCCCATTTCAGTGGTGTGCACTGGCAACCGAGGTTATGACTGAACTACTGCAAATGCCAAGATTCAGTTAACAATGTTCCAAAATCACTGGGCTGGACTGTAATTACCTACTGTAAAAATGGAAAATTGTCATGCCTAGTAACTCTTGAAGCAGCATCAGCAGGAATTTGTCCCTTCAATGCGGCAGAGAATCAAAGAGACTTGTGTATAGGCAGCTTCTGCTACTGCTCCTCAGTGATAACAGTGTGCAACTTCTTTACAGGGCATGGCCTCATTCTAAGTAGTTCAGTAGGAGCAGGGAAATACATTGGTACTTGTGAGCAGATGGTTATCACAGACTATTAGAAGGCTTTCTGTCTGCACGGATGTTATTTGCTACATCCTTACATTTTTATCTGTAATGTTTTACTTGTTTTATGGTAGATTTGCTGAGGGTAATGTTGTATTTGATATTTATACAATGTTTTTTTTCTCTGATTAGAGCACTTGAATCTATCAGTCTATGCACCTATCTGTATTTAAGTGCTGGGAACATTTCTGGAAGGTTGGTGGCAATACTCCCAACAGTATAGTCTTTGCTATCTGTGTGTCTGAGCTGGGAATCCTCAGACCTGGGCAGGAGCCTTAATTTCTTTGTGTAACTTCTCTGTCCCAGAGACATCTATGCATTTTTCATCCTAAGTGACATCTAGCTTAATTTTCTGGGTAGCTTAGTCCTTGATTCTTGGGTAGAAGGCTTTGTGCTATTTGTTAATTACTTTATTTGAGTGGTGCAGAGTGATCACTGAAAAAAAAAAAACATGAATTCAGATGGAGTGAAAGAATTTCAGGAAGTTACTTGGAAGCCTTGGAAAGTTCAGATCTATTTCTAGGAGATCTACAGTAAAATCTTCAAGCTATACTGATGACCCTTGGGGAGAAGCTGGATGTTGTTTGGGTTCTCCCTCCTGCTGTCATCTTTCTGAGCTCCCTTACAGTAGGCTCTTGTAAGGCAGCCTAGTGGTAATGAATGCAATGCACTTTTGTAGCAAAAATGCTAAGTCACAGCATGAACCAGGATTGAGCATCTGGTGGGAAGGCAGGGTCAATCCAAAGTAGCTCAGGTGCAAGTAATTCACCTGAGATAAGTGGCTCTGCACCTTCCCAGACCTCATTTAAGGGTTTGCAGTGGAGGCAAGAGTATCTTGCTAGAGATTCCAGCCTACCTGAGGCCTTCTGGAGGTAAGCAGCTTTTTTTCCTTTTTTTTTATTTTTTTTTTTGTCATCCATGTCTGCTGTATTTGGTCTTATCCTCACTTGCTGCAGCTTGGGACTCTACTACCCTGCTGTCATTGCCGTGTTTTCCATAACATTATAGTGTTACAGCTGCCTTATGCGTAAGAGGTTGTGTTTGCTAGTTCTGAGTCGAAAGTGAAAATTCTCCATCGCAATGTGTAAGATCTGTAGGGAGAATGTTCTGACATGAGGGGATTGTAAGAGTTGGTCTCAGAATGCATCCATGAGAATTATGTTGTGTTATGTATTCATCTTTGCATTTCTCCTTTAAATGTTCTTCATAACTGACCTTGATGACTTGTTTTGAGTGGACCCAGTTTGAAGTATGCTTATATGAACCAGCCAACAGCATGTTTCTTGTCTTTTGCAGACAAGCACGGAAGAGGAATTTAAAATTACTCTTAGTGTTCTTTATTTGTCTCCAGCTATCTGTTGTGTTCCTTATTTGCAAGATCAGGCAGCACTTCCCAAATTCAGTTATTTTGATGTGAAGGTACTGCTTTATGGACGACATTTGCTTGGGATCTTATCAGCTGGAAATAGTTCAGACAGCCTTGTGATTTAGAGTTGGCAAGGGTTCAAGCTGCAGTGCACACAGCTACCTGTTGTAGTCTGAGCTCAGCTGAGCTGAGCAGACAGTGAGAGGGATTAATTCTCTTTATCAGGGAGTTAGGATTTTTCAGAAAGGTATTAGCTGACTGGGAAGATGTGTGAGGCTGCTATTTGTGGTGGTGAAGTTCTTTCTTTGTTGTTGTGCTTGAGGTTAATGACAGGATGAATGTCACCAGGAACAGAGCATGTTAGCCAAATGCCCTGCTTACTAAAGTAATGTTTTTTATTTTTTTAAATGATGAGTTCAAATTCAGAGAAACTAAAACAGCCTTGACTGTCATCATGTAAGCATCTCTTCATTTCCTCTTATTTGTTTGGGATGGATGCAAGAGTTGATCTGCTTATTTGTGAGTATGTTGTTTATTCACAGGGAAGCACATAACTTGAAAGAAGTGTTAAACCAAAGGAAACACTTTAAAGTTTTTGCTGGAAGCCCTTTACATACTGGGCTTGAGTAATGGGATACAGCTGCTCAAGGAAAGTAGAGATGTGGGTGCCGGGTCTCTGGAATGCATTTTGGTTGTTCTGAGGCTGTGTGGTGCTGCCTTTGTTCTAATCGCATCCACGTTTCACCACTGATGTGAAAAGCCAAGATCAAAGTGTTGTAGAAAACCACCTTGTATCCAAATTGAGTCCCACGTTTGGCTGTGGTCTTCTCATTTAGGAGGTATTTTTGGAATTCTGAGAGAGAAAACAAGCTTGTTAGAAAAACAGCTTCTTATTCAATTGAAATCCTCTCAGATAATAATTGCATAGCTTTGCAGTGTTCTCCTGTAAACAAAAATGTAGAGTCCGTTTGCTTCTGTAAACACAATTGTAGAGTCTTGTTTTTATTTTAAACTGAACTGACGACTTTGTGTGTTCTGGTTCCTTCTTATTCAAGGGCTTCTTATTATCTGCCCTTTACCAATTGATCAGCAACTTAAGGAATGAGAAGTAATACTAGGTGCTGTGAAATGAGATAATGAGCAAAGAATACAACATTCAGTTGAAAGACTTTGACCATGCTTTTTCTCCGACTTCATAGAAACAAAATCAGTCTCTCTCAAGCTTTAACTGACTGCAAATTAGGCATTATTCCAACATGTTTGTAGGTTGTCTTGGTTGTGCTTTAGTTCATAAATAGGCAACTGGGGGCTACCTGTTCTTGTTGGTTATGTTGCTGTTGTTTGTCGTCTTAAGTTAGTAAATTTTCTTTTTCGAGTTGGTTTTAATTAACTGACTTCGGCTGCACAGAATACATTTTGGAGTTGGGTTAAAAGCTGCTTCTGCATTTCTAGGGGAATACACCACACAGCAGAACATAATCCCTATATTTAAGTGAGTTATGGTACTTAAAATGGATCTGACAAAGGATATAACTCATTTTATATAATGGATATATCTATAACCATAAAGATACATCTATCATATCTGTTAGTCTACCTATGTTTGTAACTTTTGTTTGCAGTTTTATATGCATACACAGCATTTTTCAGGAACACAACTTGTAAGGCAGTGCTGACATCTTCTAGCATTAAATAAAGGAGAGAAAATTCTGTCTTTGGGAACAGATATCACAAAGGCTGAAATGGTAACTTCAGAATATATACCAACCATCAGAGGCTTGATTGAAATCCAGAGCTGTAAAACCCATCATCTAATTTTGTAGATATTGTAATATCTAAATGATATTGTTTTCTGGAAATCATGTTCAAGTTAGAACACAATTGCTTCAGCTTAGTATTGTACCCCTCTAAAATACCTTTGCTTTTTTTTTTTCTTCTTCCTTATCATTAAATACAAAGACTATTCCAAAAGTAGTGCCTCCTATTTTTTATGCTGGCCCACCTTGTCAAGGTGGATTCTAGCAGTGATGGGTTGCTTGTGCAGATTTTCACAAGCATGGCAGGCAGGCCTTTGTTCATTGCTAGCCAAGATGAACAGCTAATGGTGGTGACTGTTGAAAAATAGTGTTCTGTAGCTGAGAATTTGTTCCATCAAATGGTACTATTGTGTTTTTCTATTTGTTGCAGCTTCCATGAAAATAAATAGAAGGCATTTTTGGACTGACCTATGTACTTTGAAAATGCTTTTGGAAATGCATTTTAAGATGATTAACTTATAATAAAAAGGAAGTGAATGCTGTAGAAAGATGACTTGAAGAGATTTCAGAATACCATAGTTCCCATTTTCCTTCTTGATCCTTCAACTCTAAGGAGCATACACTTGGGTTTTTCAAGCAGCTAATTGCAGCATGTATGTTTTCTGCTGCTTGCAGCTGAAATCTTGAATTAGATATGCAATATAGCACATTGACTCCAATAATACTTGTTAATATTATTAAAAAGTTGCAATGTAGGCAAGTGTGTAGTGCAAATGTAACCATAAACTTTTATGGAAGATGATAGAAATGTGGATGTGCTTCATAGTATGTTCTGTTTTGATTCTTATATGGAGATCCTGACAAATTAAGTCATCTTCAGAGATTATTGCCTCTCTCTGCAGAGATACCAATTCTCATGCCCAGTATGTGGCTTTCTAGTTATTTTGCTATTTAAAATCCCTTGGAAATAAGCTTTTATCCCATGTAAATGGATCTTTAATGTCCTGAGAACTAACAATCATTGCTACTGCAGTTACAGAATTGTAGAGGTTGGAAGGGGTCTCTGGAGATCATCTAGTCCAACCCACTTACTTAAGCAGTTCCCCAAAGCAGGTTGCTCAGGAAATCATTCAGGTAGGTTTTGAATGTCTCCATGACTCTGAGAAGCAAGCCTATCACCCTCAAGGTAAAGAAGCTTTTCCTCGTATTTGTATGGGACTTGCTGTGTTCCAGTTTGTGCCCAATTGCCCCTTGTTCTGTTGCTGGATACCACTGAAAAGAACCCGGCTCCATCCCCTTCACAGAATCACAGAATTGTAGGGTCTGGAAGGGACCTCTAGAGGTCATCTAGTCCAGCACCCCTGCCAAAGCAGGCCCTCTACAGCAGGCTGCACAGGTAGGTGTCCAGGTGGGTCTTGAATATCTTCAGAGAAGAAGACTCTACAGCTTCTCTGGGCAGCCTTGTTCGGTGCTCCTTCACCCTTATTGTGAAGAAGTTCTTACTCACATTGGTGCAGAACTTCCTATGTTTCAATTTGTAGCCATTTCCCCTTGTCCTATTGCCACACGGTGCTGAAAAAAGACAGCCTTAAGCAGTGGGCCTAGGTGAACCTCATGAGGTTCAACCAATCCACGTGTAAGGTAAAGTCTTGCACTTAGGTTAATACAGCACACGTTACCAAGACAAGGACTGGACACATCCCTGCTGAAAACGGCCTGGGGCTACTGGTGGATGGGAAGCTCGATGGTGACTCTCGCAGTCTAGAAAGCGAAAGGCATCCTGGGCTGCATCAAAAAAGCATGGCCAGTAGGTTGAGGGAGGTGATCCTGCCCCTCTACTCTGTACTGGTGAGGCATAACCTGGAATACTGTATCTGAATGTGGAATCCTCAGTACAGGAAAGACACAGACCTGTTAGACCATGCTTAAGGCGGGCCACAGAAATGATCCAAGAGATGGAACATTTCTGCTATGAGTCTGGGAGAGCTGGGGCTGTTCAGCCTGGAGAAGAGAAGGCTTTGAGGTGACCTGGTAGCAACCTTTTTGTATCTAAAAAGGAGCTATGGGAAAGAAGAGGACAGACTCTTTAGCAGAATCTACTGTGATAGAATAAGGGGAAATGTTTTCAAGCTTAAAGAGGGTAGATTTTGGTTAGGTGTAAGGAAAATATCTTTTACCGTGGGAGTGGTGAGGCACTGGAACAAGTTATTTTGGGATGGGGCACCCACTGGTTTCTTTCAAGGCCAGGCTGGACCAGGCTCTGGGCAACCTGATCTGGCTATGGATGTCCTTTTTCATTGTAGGGGAGTTGGACTAGATAACCTTTAGAGGTCCCTTCCGGCTCTGAGGATTCTATGATTGTGTTCTGATCTGTTATCTGCAGGGAATGACGTGGGTGTCCTGGTGGACACCTTTTTCTGTAGGTCACCCCCTAACCTGTACTCATGCACGCGGTTATTCCTCCTCAGTATGACACTCTTAATATTACATAAGAATGTATTACATCTTTTCCTTCATGTTTTATATGCTGTATGGCTTGTAAATCATCACAGATCATCTGCCTAGTACTGGCACTTTTTTTTCAGAAATAAGCTGTGCTCTGGTTAAGAAGGGCAGCTGCAGTTGTGCCAATGATTGCTGCTTACAATGAGTGCTGGGGAAACAACATTATTCTTGTCTTCCCAGAGGTAAACAAGAAGCCTGGTAAAGCAATATTTTGTTTGGATGTGAAGTAGCCATGCAAAGCAGTCCTTTCTAGCCACTAAGTTTCCCATTATTATGTCATGAAAAATTATTTCATTAACAGTAGTTATTGTACTGGCAGAATTCATGTGCAATTCTTACCTGCTTCTGTGCTGGGGAATGTAAAGAATTGGACAGGATAATTTTTAGTGATCTGTCCAAACTTTCATCTCTCTAATTGTACGAGCTTCCCCATTCAACATTCTTAATGAATACTCATCTGTTAAGAGGCATTGTGTGTAAGTGACACAAAATAGAAATACATACTAAATTCTTAAGACCTTGGGCTGGATTTAGAAACTAGGCAAGGATATTAACATAACATAAAAGTAGTTAAAATGAGAGTTTCCTTTGCACAGTCCCTGCAGCACCATTAATCCATTCCAAGGCTGTTAAGAATGCCAGATGATAAATGATGCTTTCCTTAAGATCTTGGGCTAAAAATTGGTAGATCTTTCTACTGCACTTCAGGAAACAATTGTTTTTATAAGAACTTCTCAACAAAAGCCAAGTCTTTGTGATTCTAGCCTTACTGGAGACTTATGCAACCTGTGAGACTTCCATTCGAAACAACTGATGCAAGAATCATTTTTCTGCTTAGCTGGTATGCCTGTTTTCTTAAAGCTAGATGCTAAAACTAAAAAGAAGAGCTTTACTGGAAAAGGTGTTTATTTCCTTTGTGTCGCATTGCAACACTTTATGGTCTGTTGGCATAATGAATGGCAAGTAAAGGAAACTAGTATGTGATGGTCTCTGAAATAGGCCTAGTTGGCAAGATGAAATGAAGAAACTAGAACAAGTCTGTATTTTTTTTCCTATTGGTCATGATAGTGCGATAAGAAAACAATCAGAAGTTTACAAGCTGAAGGGATAACTTATATGACAATTACATGCAACTAAGAGCATAGTCTTGCTCCTTTAAGGAGGGGGAAGAAATAGGCATACAAAAACCTATCCCAAGCAGAAAGTAAAGTAAGAATAATTTCTGTGGAAATTACTGAAGATCTTGAGTTCAAGAAATAGCAGACGTACACCAGAAAGTACAGAAAGGAACTGAAGATAGCAAATATCTCATTTATACCAAATCAGAGAAAAATATATTTTAAAGAAATAAGCAATTATATTGCACTTGCTGTTTGCCTGATAAAATACTGAGATTTGTTCAATTTTTCATGTATTTATTTTATATCTTTTGCTGTAGTCACTAGTGAGGCAAGGTAGATGAGTTTGGCTTTCTGACAAATCAGTGCTGCTTCTCACAAATCTGTTTTGTTGTTTAGTTGCCAAAATCTCTGACATCTCCGTCTAGTTAGTGTCAGAATGAGGTGCAAGCTATAGCTTTAGGGAGATTTACTGTCAGCTGCTTTCTTGACTTATAACTTGTTCATAATACTTTATCTTGACTGTAAATGGTAACTCCTCATTTTCAATCCACACAATAGAAAATGGAAGAAATTGAATTTTGAGGTTCTTATGTTTGGAGACTTTGTCAGGCACTGATCCCTCATACTGCAGAGGAATTTTATGCTGTAGAAGGAAACACTATATACTGTTTGTGTCTTTCTTCTATCAGTAATAGTCTCTTATTAAGCATGCACAATTGGACTACTTCATTCACATTTGTTGTATATGGCTGCCCTACAGTAAGGACTTTTCTTCCCCAGTTACCTTATGAGAGTGGTTTTTGAATGAACTTCAAACTTTAGCAGCATATAATGTACTGTTTCACATTCAGGATAGCTAATGGTTCTGTTTTCCATCCTTACTGGTAAAAGTGCTTAAAGTTAGAAATCAATGTAAGTTATCCCTGGCATTCTTGCTACTGCTCATGGTTAGATTAGATGGTTACATGGATAGATGGAAAACAAAATATTTTATTTACTAGGAGTTTAAAAGGAATCAAATGGGTTAAGTGGTTCCTGTGTTTGTTTATACTGAATTCCCATCTAAACGAACCTCCACTTTAACTACAAAACTTTCTGTAACTGCTTATGACTCCAGATCTGAAAATGAACACCTGAATTAATGTTTATTCTTTCCAACGATGTGAAATTATGTATTGTGTAGAAAAGTGTATATGTATGAGTCTTGGGTTCCCAGCATCATTTGGAAATTGAACAGATGGTATCAGAAGTCTGAATTTTAGGACCGAATATCATCTCTTCAAAGCAAACTTGTGGTTTATACTCATTAATGAGAGTACTGGAAACAGCCTGAAGAACTGAGTTGTTCATCAGCATGCTCATCTCTTTCAGAAATAGAGAAATAGCATGGTTGTGCTACTGTTTTACTGTTGTGGGTGAGAATAGAGCTGTATACATGTAATAGAGGAAAAGCATGGGATGACAAAGTCTGGAGTAAAAATATACCATACCTTGATCCCTTGCAAAACAGGACCTGGCTAGTTAGAGAGTGTGCATGCATGTGTGTTTAGGACTACGTGTGTCACTTCACTTTAAACACAAGTAGATGTGTGTTCATGTGCATGTGTACAGGTGTAAGGGGAGCAGCCAGGCTGAGAAACAAATTTCCTTGTAGCACAGCAGCTCTGCACTGGGAGTCAGTGGAGATTCCCATCACACGTCCTGCTTGCCCTGAAGATCTTCTCTGCACTGCACTTCTTGAGTACAGAGTGTGCTTGTGTTGCTTTGTCTGTTAAAATGAATGTTCAGATTAGCTAAAGTAACCACCAAAATGCAAAAGGCCAAAGGCACTTTTTTTTCTTTTTCTGGCAAAGTACATGTCTATAACTACAATCATGGACTAATTTAAGTGAAAAGGACTGCCTAGAACACCTTGATCAAAACAGAACCAACACAACATCTAAATCAGATCTTGAAAACCTACATAAATAGAAATTGTGCCACCTCTTTGGGAAGCCTATTTCACTGATTAATTATAACTGTAGTGATGTTTTTCACTTTATGTCAAGTCACAATTTGTGTTTCAGTTTTGCTCATTGTATCTCAGCTACTGGCTGTGTATAGATGTGAAGAGCTCCTTCCCATAGAGGTCAGCCTGATCTCCCCCCCCACTAAACCTGACCCTGTAGTTGAACCTGTGCTGTACTGAGAATTGAGCAGAGGATTATGAACTTTGTCCCATCAGTATTCAGCCTCCTGAATCAAAATGTAAGAGCCATTTTGCTCTTACAGTTGTTTCCTGCTTGCCCACAATGAATAGGACTAGAGTATAAGCATTCTTCCTTGCTGGGCTTTTGGGAGCGTGAAGTATAGTAGTCAGGATGCAGTGAAACAAATCATGATCCTTTGTGTTAGAACTCAAAGTACCTGATCACTTTGCTGCCTGATGCATCGGTGTTCCACAGTGAGAGAAGCCCTTTCTGGCTACAATGTTGTCTTTGACCTGTGAAGTTATGTATCAAAGACAAAATGATATGGTTTGCCTAAACTGTTTTTTTAATCACTACAAAAAATCTTTGCACTCTGTACCTCAGATTATAAATGCAGTAAGAAGATATTCCAAATTTCTTTTTTCCTTTCGGGGAGAAACAAAACAAACAAAACTTGCCAGCACTGAGACAGATATCTGAGTATCTGGGTTGAATTATATCTTTATGGAGATGATTCATCTCCTTTTGAAGTTACATTCATATTTAGAAATATTTGTAATTGCTTCAAGCTCACAAAAAGTCCTCTAAAATTTAGTCAGAACTAAATTAAAGTTCTTTGCTTTAGGAATCTAACAGAAAATAAGGTTCCTTATGAAGACTTTTTTTTAATAACTGCTATAAAGAATAGGGAAGATGGTGGTTAAGAAAAAGTCTGTAGAATTTACTAAGAATGAAGTGCTGTGTAAAGACCTTGTTCAGAATAGATAAAATCAGCCAGAGAACTCTGCTACTGGTGAGGCTGTGCAACCCCTCTTGGGTTTCTACTCTTAATATTTCACCTATTAACATTTAAAAACAATGAAAAGCAACTGAACAACAACAAAAAACAAAGGAACAAACAACAAAACACCAAAACCAGAAATAGTTGTTCAGGAAGCAGACTTAATAAATAGCTTTTTCTTAGTTTTTTATCAGTTCAACTGGTAAGTACGTCAGAAACTTTTTGAACCTAAAGCAACCACTAGAATTAACAATATGGAAAGTAGAGGAGGCTATCTTTGAAATTAGAAAGACAGCTCGTCACTCTAGCTGTTTGCTAGATTATAATGCTACGTATGAAAAACAAATATTAAAGCTGAATCACAGTTTCTCATGGTTATTTTGACAGGTTAATATTTTAATTAGTAACCAACTTTATAATTTTCTAAATCTTTGTGGAAACTGATTTTGCTTTCTCTTTAATTTCTCTTCATAAACCTACTCAATCATAATAACATTTCCTTTTACATTTACTTTAGCCTGCTTCATTCTGCCTGTTCGTTTTATTCCATATTGAACTTCTGATGGCTCTTCTCTGCTTCCCACCAATGCATACGTATAATCAATGAATATACAGATGTTATAATTAAGAAATAAAGAGAGTTTGGCTAAGCAGGTTATTACACCAAAATAAATAAATAAATAAATAAATTTTACTCTTGTTCTGTGCTTCCTGGAAAACTCCAAAAGGAGTGATCTCCAGAAAGAGATCCTTCCCCACTTGTAGTCAGCTCTTAAATGGGCATAGGAGAGGTGGAGCCAGGCTCCACCCCTTCTGGCAGCACAGGTGAACTGCCTTCACCTGTGTTCCTGTGGCTGACTCATTGCTTGCCTCAGGTGATCAATCTGTGGGTCAGGTTGTGATCCAGCAGATCCCATGTAACGTACAGTTTATCAGGTACTGAAAAAATTTCTTGCAAAATTGCCATCATTTATATAAGGCCATTTGGGTTCCTAATAAATTTTTTTAAGGTAGTAAATCACATCTTCCTCAGAGTTCCGAATGGGCATAAACATTGTTAACTGCTTCTGCTCATTTATTCACTTGGATTTGTAACTTCTGTTTCCTTCATTTTGTGCTAAACAAGAAGATGCTGTTATAACTAGAGAGAGGTAAATATAACGGTCTCTGAGGATCTTTTGTAATACTTTGCCATTTATGGTTACCTAATTTAGGAATCTTGCTGTAATTTTACTGTGGTTTGTCTAAAACTTTGAATGCAGGTGACCTGAAATTAGATTTCAAAGGAAAGGAAGAGGAGCAGAAGAATTTTTTATTTTTTTTATATCTGTATTTTATTCTATTTGTGCAGTCTTTTTATTTTGAGTATTTTTAGCCTTGCGATCTGCTTGCATTTTTTTCTGACTCACTGTCAAGACTTAATGCTGGAGGAAGGCAAGCTCAATCAGTTTATCTTTCTCTCTTGTAAAGAGGCAAATATATCACTTGAGAGACTTTGTAATACTTTGTAACATTTGAAAGAGAACAAATGTTTGAATTTGTGTGTAATCATGCTTCTATATAAAGGAAATCAGTTCATTGTATTAGATTCTTTATACTTTGGCTTGTTGTTCATCACATAAAACTGTAATGAAATGCTTGTCAACTTCCAAAAAAAAAAGCTTGCTTAGTAATACTAAATTAGAAACAATGACAATGAATGGAACAATTAGGTTACTTCTGGGTTTCAAAGTTATGTAATTATTTGAGGGTTTCAATTTTTTTTTTGTCACTGTCCCACTCAGTGAGAGGATTAGAAATTTTTGTTGGCAGACAATATTTTGGGATTGTTCTTTCTGTTGGCATTAGCACGAGATGATTTTTCTCTGCATCAAATGAAGTTACATCGACCCCTTCAGGTTACTTTCTGATCTTACAGTTCAAGTACAGTTTCTATTCTTTATAGTCTCTAATTATTTTTCTCTTTTCATTTAATGTTGAGCGCTTGATGACCGATTCATGGAATGGATTTGTAAAGCATACTCAATTCCAAATGATGGTTGATGGTGGTTTGAATGCAGACAGGTTCTGACTTTAGAAAGTTGCCACAAGTCCAGGTGTGCTAGGCTGCTGACATACACAAAAACATTGGGTCAGTGCCTTACTAGGTGTGCATAATCTTAGATTTTTAGTGTTTATTTTTTTTAATAACTGTTCTCTTCTGCAGCTGTGTTCTTCCTGCTCATAATCCTAGGCTATACATGATTTTCTTGTCTGCTTATCTGTCAAATGGTGCTCTATATTGTGTGCTGAAGGTTGCTACTGTGAAGATTTCAGTTTCGTGAAATGTTATGGAGGAGCTATGGGTCCCCCATCCCTAGAGGCTTTGAAGGCCAGATTGGGTGGGGCCATGAACAGCCTGAGGTGATGGGGGGCAGCCCTGCCCATAGCAGAGAGATTGGAACAAAACGGACTCAAGATCGCTTCTATACAAACCTGTTCTGTGATGCTGTTTAATATCATTGACCACTGACTAGAGTGACTGAAGACTCGATGCTGTTTTGCTATTTGTTTAGGTGGCAGTCAGTGGTCAGTGTGATGACATGCTGAGCAGTGCTGTCACTGCTATCTGATGTGCTGCTTGTTCACACCTGTATCTGATAAGTGAGTAGGCAAGGCTTTTTCTTTATTAAATAGCTGGTGACATATTCATCCTATATTTACTTGGTAAACTTGTAAAATAAATTTGTGAGAGAGAATTTAAACTGTATTTGCATGGTATAATTCAATAAATTATCTGGTATTGGATTGTTTTTTTCATTCTGGATTTGACAAGTCTAAAACAAGTGAAAATACTGTAGACTGTGATGTATGATGAAACTTGGAAAACCTTATGTGAAGTTAAAAGAAGTTGTTTGGCAAGCCATATTGGTAACTATTTCTGTGACTGTAAGCTGCCATTCTCTTTATATAGTAATATATACCATTTATGTCTGATTAGTTTTACACAGAGCATAAATTTTCCCTAAAGACAAGATTTTTCATTACACTTAATTGCATATATAGTATCAAAATTAGATATTAAATTATTTAGACTGTAGATAAACACAGGGATTGCTAAAAATAAAAAGGGTTTAAACAGATTTCTGTACTGTTCATTGGAGTTATGTAATTATTGTCAAACTCCTACTAATTATGCAGAACCAAAAGTGTTGTTTTATAAAGTGTGACAGAATAAGTAATAATTTATCAACATCATAATTGATATAAATGTGTTGAATTTCCTGTTTATGAAGTAATTGAGTAGCAGTAAACATGGGGTAACTGATAGCTGCTGTAATGAACAGAAATCTCTGGAAAATTCATCTCTTTGTAGACAGACTTTAGGCATTTCTGTTCCTATATAATAATAATAAAAGAAAATTAAATTTAATGCAGTTAGGAAATTCTGTCAATTTGCGTGGCTGTCACCATGTCTGGCTTATCCACGTGCTGTTCCTGCAAATATCATAAGAATGAAAACATTCCTATAAGCGTGTCTTTATAGATGTCATCAATGCACAAAGAATATATCCATGCTAGTTTCCAGATGTACAATAGGCAAAAATGCCATATGTTTTATTTCTGAGTACTTGTATGCATCTCAAAAGAAAGGAAATTCTTTGTTGCATGTATTTGTATGATATACCTGACCAACAGTACGTGATCGAACTTGTAGTCATTGGTGATTTTTTTAATACTACATTACTTTCATTTATGTAAAATATACTAATGCCCATCCAATGCCTGTCTTTGATATACTTGATATTAAAGTGCAAGGGCTGCTCCAAAAGTAATGTCTCATATTTTATATTGTTGGTATGACAGTGGAGAGTGAACCTTCCCACCAGTATTGCATTACATGTTGTTACTATGTGACAGATGGCTCTAGAGGGGCAGTCTGACCAAATGGCATTTGACTTGGAAGTGAGTATGAAGCCAAGGTGCATAACTGAACTCTTCCCTGAGGAAAAAATGGCACCCATTGACATTTCTTGCTGCTCGCTGAACATTATACAGACCAAACAATGAATTCGAGCACATTGAGGTTGATGGGTAGTCAGCAGTAGCAATAGAAATAGTGGGTCACCTCCATTGGTGCAGACTTCTGCAAACATGGCATGTAGGCTCCTGTTTGCTGCTGGCAAAAATGCATAGTTGATGGTAATGACTAACTTGAAAAATAATGTTTTGTTGCTGAGAATTTGCTCTATCAAATAATGTTGTGCTCTTTATATCTGTTGTAGTTTCCATGCAAGTAAGTTGGAGGTATTACTTTCAGAGTGGCCTACGTCCTTTTTGGGGGTATTTGTGTGATATATGAATATATTAAAACCCTTCTCATTGTAACATATAAATACCAAGCATATTTTGCTAGTTAGATGTGCAGATAGCTAACTTTTTGAGTAACTGGTGCTATTTTTGTTTTGTTTTAGCTAAATTTATGAACTGATAAACCAGGCAATATTATATCTGTAGACAACGTATCTATGTTGGCAACCTGTAGGATTGAATATTTGTCTAGTTGTATGGGAATATTTGTTTAAGGCTGTGGAAGAGCTCTGAGCAGAACAAATAAATCCTCTGCAGAAAAGTACGTGGGAAAGTGGAAGGGCTGAATAAATAAAGGATTGCTAGATCTTGCTTTGCTTTCCCTCATAAGCCTACTCACCACTTCCCTAGTAGTTCAGTGCAATTGTGTTCCTTGCTCTCTATTGGGCAGAGTGAAGTACAGTTGTATGCGTGAGTTCAGCAGGCTCTGTCAATGTTTTCAGTGTCACATAAATCTAATCTTTCTGAAGATGAGCTTAAATGGCTGAGGAACACAGCTGGTTTGAGTGTAAGAACATGGCAGCAGCTGCCTTTTCTATGCGTCCACACAAGTGCATGGCAGAGACTGCATAATTACTTGACTGAGCTATGTCAGAGCCAGGTGTCTGATTTAGTCTGAACAATGGGCTAACTGTTGTCATACACATACGTATGCATACACTCTTTCTGTTTCATGTTACGATGCTCTGTCCTTTTGTTACACAGGTAAAACATAGGTTGAACCTTGTCCAGTTTTAGTGTAATGTTTCAAAGAATCAGCGGTTTGATTTCTGTGTACTTTCTGCTTTTTTTTTTGGCTTCTATTAATTATTGAAAATAGAAAATATAATCAATTATGTAACTTGGAGTATCAATGGGTTAATGAGGTTTAAAAAACATAATTCTGGCTGTGCCCCCTCTGCTTACTAACTTAGGAATCCGTGATCTTTCGGGAAATTAAATACCAGTGCACTAGGTGCCATTGCTTGCTGACTGATTTGACTGAAAAATCTATGAAGTTGCAGAGAGTTCTGCTGTGCTGTGTTTTGACTTGCTTTCATTGTTTGATTTCCCTCTTGCCTTTTGCTGGTAAGTTCATGTCTAATGTAAGTTCTGCATCTAAGCTCTCTTCCAGTTTGTGTGTGCTGTGACTGTTGCAAGCCCCCTATCTTCCAGCTTCCACATTTGGAGATGCTTCTCTTTCTCCATGCTTTGATTACTCTGAAGCTAGCAAAGACTGAAAGGCCCAGGTAGGACAACCCACTGCCCAACTTGAGCTTATCATGGGGCTACAGCCTAGTTGCAACCATGTCAGATAGTTGGGTTTCTTGAGTCACGTGCAGCAGTTTGGTGCTGCATGGCAAAACTTGTGAGTTAACCTGTTATAATACTCCCTAAACTGGGGAGCAGCCAACTAGACTCTTGTGGTACGTTCTGGATATGGAGTAGAAGAAATTTCTGCTAGCAGATGCACTGTGGGCCTGAAGGAGAGAGTATCACTTTGCAAGCTTTAGCCTCTTAACCTTTCACTTTTTCTTTTCAAACTGCATTTACCTGCTTTACCATGTGCTGTCAGCCCTTAGGTACAAGATGCTGTTCTGGGATATCCAAGCTGCACAGCACATTGTCAGGGCATGCACTGATGAAGGGCACTGAGATCTGTTTGTGGAGCAGCTGGTGAGACCAGGGCCAAGAGAAGGCAGTAATGGAAAGTGTTCAAGTGGGGCTGTTGATCTTGCATGCCATGATCAGCTTCCTTTAGTACAAGAGGCTTTTTCAGAGGATGTTATTTGTCTGCGCCTTGTGGTGTTAGGTGCAGAACTAGCAATGAGTTAATGATTTGTGCCATGATCTTTCATGACTACTGTTTCTTTTAACTTGTGCTGTCTCAACTCAAGTCAAAGTGATGACTGTTTCTTTGATCTCTCATGCTTATTTACCCTGCTTTGCTATAAGCCAGGGGTTTATAATGAGTAATAAGGTTTCGTGAAACTAATAAGGGCTCTGACAAAGCAAATCTGTAACAAATTAAAATGACTAAGTGGTTTTAATTTTCTGAGGTATGGCTGCCAAAATCTCCAGCATATGCTACCTTTCAATCTAGAAAATCAATAGTAATGTAAGTAATCACAAATTAACTAAACACGTCTAATTAAATCACTTGAACCTGTAATAACCCAATCACAAAATGGAAATGTTGTAGATGGTTTAATGTCATGCAGTACATACGGCTTCTCTGAGCCAAGTAGTGTTAGATTATATCCTTCTGAAAGCAAGCAGTAATGTCAGTATTGCTGATTCTGCTGGACCTTTCCAAGATAAAGATTATGATCATTAGATAAAGATTATTCTATCATTAGATTCCTATAATTGGATTTAGAGATGGAATAAGGAAATTAAGAAGCTTTTTGTTTGGAAAAGCAAGATACAATGTATTTTTTTAAGTGATGTAATTTGGTGGTTTCTTCTAATTCTGTAGTACTTTTACAATTGGTTAACATTGTAAGTAGAACAGATGCAAGTTGGGGAGATTTATGTTAAAATGCAAAATCTTTAATGTGAATGAATCATTCCTGTGTCAACTTTAGTCCTATAAAAAGAATTTGAAGGAATACTCATGTACTTCTAAGCTGGAGGAAAAAAAAAAAATTGTTGGCATAGTAGAGCATCAGATAGACAGTGTCTAATTTCTAATCACTCATTCTAGTCTCTCTGAAGGTTTGTTCTTTTTTATTTTGCCCTTCTAAGCTTTAATATGGCTTTTACTTTTTTTTTCTTTCAATATTATTTTAAGTAAGGCTACTAGATTTAGTTCTTAGTGATTATGCTGACGTACATGCTATAAACATACAACTTTAAATGACCGTCATCTCCTGAGTTGCTTTCTATCAGTCTACAGCCACTCATTGGGGAGAAAGTTAAAATACAGAAAAGGGAAGCAAGCATTTCTGTATTTCTGTTAGAACTATGCTAACATATTTAAATGTGTATTTTGAAGACTGAGTGTATGGGAACTGCTGAGTCACAGCCTGAACCTCTCATTGATCACCTGAGGCAAGCAATGAGTCAGCCATGGGAGCACAGGTGAAGGCAATTCACCTGTGCTGCTGGAAGGGGTGGAGTCTGGCTCCACCTCTCCTAGACCTATTCAAGAGCTGACTACAAGTGGGGAAGGATTTCTTCTGGAGATCCCCTCCTCTGGAGTTTCATAGTGAGCCCAGGATAAGCATTCTATCTATTCTCTTTTGGTGTAATAACTGCTTAGCCAAACTCTCTAGTATATTTCATAATTATATCATCTGTAACATCTGTACATTCATTGATTATACAATGAATAAAATGTCCTGTCATTGCATTGTGAACTGGGCCCAAGAGGGACAGCAGCTGGAATGGGGTAAACTGAATAAAACAGTTTATAGTAATGGCAGTAATCGATATAGACTTATCTGGTTCCTTTGTCAAAACCTCAAGTCAGAATGGGACAACTATTTCTGGTACCACTACATTTGTTAAACTAGTTTTAGAAATGTCAGAGTGTGCTTACTACTCTGAGGTAGAGAGATAAGTGGTTGAGGCTGAAGGGCTGCCTTCCCAGTATCTGCTGACTTCCTTCAATTGGTCTCTGGCTGTTGTGATAACATCAGAACCCTGGAATTAAGTTAGTAATCAATCCACATAGCCTTAATTACAGTATGGAGTAACAGAAATGTGTTAGAGCATGAACTAGGCTGTAATCAGTAATGTGTGTTCTTTGGGAGAAAATCTGTCTGAGGTGAATGATCTTTGTGAGCAGTAGATGTTTAGAAGTCAGCAAAAATAGAAATGAATGATCTTGCTATTTCTGTGAATGATGAAAATCCAATTTAATAGAATTCAGCTGTGTATATATAAGGAAATTCTTTTCAGTATAATTTTAAATATTTTACTGGCTTCCTGCTACAGTTCTGACAGTTACCTGTGATAGTATTTTTGGTGTTAGCCAATCTCAGGCAGCAGAAGCTTGGAGGCAGTGCAGAAGCTTCTGCAATGAAGAAGATCCTGTGAGGAGCCTGTGCTGAATGGGCAGTGTGTTCAGCTCGTATGGGGCAGGTCAGCAGGTGGCTGTGCTGTCAGAGCTATGTAGGACTTGTTGTGAACAGGGACTGTGTATCTGATGGCGCGGAGCTTTGTGCCCGATTTGAGCTGCGTGCTTCAGAGGTCCTCCTGTTTTGAAGGCAAGCTCATGCAGAAAAACATGTTTCTAGGGTTCATTTATAACGATACAAGTTGGTTGCAAAGGCAAAGAAATTTATGGAAGACAGATAACTGTGGCTAGTATGGTGCACACAAATGTTTTTATCTGTGGTAGCTGTAGGTAGGAAATGGGTGAGGCGTTTAGAGCTGCCTGTTGCTGACTTCCTCACCAACTCACTTGGATTTTCTGAAGGGTAAAAAGTATCTAACCTCTCAGCAGCAGAAGCATATATGAGATGTTTATTGCAGGCACTAGAGGAGATCTAGAAAAGTATCCAGGAGCATTAAAACACTGGTGCCCTTTGAGAAAATGAAGAGCAGCATAACAGTACAGTAATCTCAGTCCTACTCTAAGTTCAGTATTATTAAGTATTGCTTAGTAGAATTCACTAAAGATGTTAAGCTTTTTTACTGCCCATAAGACTAAATTCCTGGAGAAAGTGAATTGCATAGGAAAAGGAACTAGTTTGTAGGGAAGTTACTTTCTGTTGTATGGACTCTGTATTTCATGTATGCATTCTGGACTATTTTATAAATTCAAGGAATAGATAAGGTGTTATTTGAAAGACTGTTCACCCTGATAGTAGAGGTCACTATTACCACTATTACCACTATTTCTGTGTTGCTCTTTAGCAACATCTGTGTTTAAACAGTTTATTTAATCTCAGGTTTTGAAACTGACTGCTCTCACCAGCACTGGCTGATATTTGGATGAAATGAGCTGGGTTGTTATTGCAGTCTGGAAGTGACCTCTTTTCCCACCGCTTTTTGTCCCTCGCTTAGGAGGAGCAGGAGGGCACCTTGCTGAAGGACAGCTCACAGGACTGCACTGTTCTGGCCTGTCTGTCCTTGAACACTTAAATACCTTCGTGAATTAACTCCAGTGTTTAATTAATAGTTTACTTTGAAAATGAGCCCAGTGAGTAGGTATGGATCTATTTTTTTTTTTTCCTACTGTGTTTACTGTGTTACATGTTACTTAAATCATCATCTTACTGCAGAGTTTAGTCTGGTTTGTTATGTGAAATTGTCCTGCTTTTTAGAGGCTGGATTGGAAAATGGTCATGGAAATCTGTTCTATTAGTCAATGTAAATCCCATTTCAATTAAAATCCATTATACTGATTGCTTCTGCAAGTCAAACTATTTCATTCCTACTACAACAAAGATGATAATGCATTTTTTATGGATTCCTGTTTCTGGGGGTTGTCTAAACTTTTGGAGCTTACTACTCCAGCCGAAGTGCTTTCATGCTTTGGTTTCTTTTATTTGGTGTGTGTGTGTGTGTGTGTGTGTAGATTTGAAACTTGTGGGATTTAATCTGCTTTTTGTGTCAGCAGATCTGTTTATATGTGTGTATATAAAAATTATATATGTGTATATATATTTAAGTTGAGAATTACGTTTGCACATTTCATTATCTTAAAATGGGACTGTTCACAACTTCAATATGGATTTAAACTTTCATTTGTTCAGTGTGCTGGTGTCAGCAATGCCAAATGAATAATGAATGTTTAGTGAATTGTAAGATTGAAACTTCAGACTCTTATGTACAAAACCTAAAGAACAGAACAGGGAAAGCTGGACTACATGTATATCTAAAATCTCTCCTGATTTTGGGCATCTACAAAGGCTGCTCCAAAAGTGATACCTCATATTTTATGCCATTGGCTTACAACATCAGAGGCAAATGGTGGTATGGCAGTAGAGGTTGAACCTTCTAACAGCATTCCATTGCGTTTTGTTACCACGTGTCAGATGCAGTAGGGTGGCATCTGACATGGAAGTGCGTATGAAACAAAGGTGTTTTCTCCATTCAGAAAAATGGCACTCATGGATATTCACTGATGCTTGTTGAACATCTATCCACCATTTGATTTCTATAAGAGCATAGAGAGGCGGTGGGTGGTGCATTTCAGCAGTGGTGATAGCAACAGTTGCTTGCTTGCTGCATATCTTCACAGTGCACCAGGGTAAACATCATAAGTTGCCTCATTTTGGAGTAGTTTTTTTGTGTGTGCTGTAGTCTTCTTCCCATCCTCAGTAGCAATCAGAAAGGTCAAAATGATGATTTAAGAACTCTGAATTCTCTGGAAAGTAGTTCTAGAATTAGAAATAATTATCATATACTCATCTACTTTATCAAAATATTTTAAAATTAAAAACTGGCATTTTTTTGTAAGGGAAGAAAAATGTAATGAAACAATTGTAAATGGGAGCACCATCTATGATAACTTTCTTTACTGAAGGCTAATCAGTGCTTTCTATATTTTAACTTTGACTCAGTTGATAAATCTCATCTCTAAGTCTGTGATATTAACTTTCTAATAAAATGTGTGAATATTGTTAAATAATATGTAGTCTATGTTTATAATGTCTTGGGAAGATTGCTTCAGCGGTAGCTTTTGTCCTGGAAAATGCTTTTCTGAAGAAGGTAGATTTGAATTTCAGCAACAAGTTTTTCTTTTTCTACCTTCTGCTTGGTTAGGTATATACTGGATGTATTAGTATATATGCTTTTTTTTCACCTGTATGCATAAGATTAGTGTAAATGAATATGATTCTGTCATGCAAAAGCAAAAAATAGCAAAATACTGGAAATCACAACTGGGAACTAGAAAAGGAAATTTACTTAGAATGTGTTAAAAGTTTTCAATTTACTTCTTAATCTGTGTAACGGAGATGTAGAGCTCTGCCACTTTCCTACATAGCACAGTATGGTGCTCTAAAGGTAAAATGAGGAGATTGCAGAATATTGTTCCAACTGTTATCATTTATAAGGTTGCTGGTAGTAAGACTTACAGAATATGGATGAGGCTGATTCAAAGTACTCTGTGAAGTTCACAGCTGTGAACAGTTTTATTTACTCTACTCTGATATAGGTTGGGTTAATGTGGTATGGAACATACTGAGGAAGTATACTCTAGGATCAAATGGTTTGTCAATTTCAAAAATGATTTTCAAATGTATTCACTAACTTTCAGAACCAATTGTATATACAATGAAGTGGGTCAGTATTGTTCAGCAGTAAAATGCCGTTAATGACTGTTTCAATTATTTTCTTACAAATGCATTTTCCACACATGAAATGCAAGAACAATTCTTCTACTTAGTTCACTTGAACATTCTGTAAAAATAATGACTCCTAAAAAGTCATCCATTTTTTTGAATGAAAATTACATGGTGTGTATTTCAATGTTTTTTTGGGTGAAAAAAAGTTAATTTGTCTATTCATGTTTTTGTTGTTAACTTAGGGAAATGAGCAAAATTATAAAAGCCTGTGTATAATTCTTGAAGGCACAACTGTGATAATCAAAACTGCGGGAAACAATCCTAAGTCAACTTTAAAGCCAAGTTATTGAAAAATAAAAGGACTCTGAAACTTTAGTATGACTGAGGGGGAGAGCAGAGAAAGCAGTTGTTTCAGACAGTCAGTAAAGAAATCGCTCATTCCATATTTGAAAACATCAGCTTTTGTTTAAAAGAATTTGTGGGCTCTGTCATTTTGAGATGACCCGCTTGAAAAATATATAGTTTGTTTTAAAGCTGCCAAGTTCACAGTCAGTGTTAGTGCAGGTTATTATTTTACTGTCTGAGACTCCAAGCCGGTAAAACTTGTATATATGTCCAGTTGCATTGCAGCAAGCTAAAGCGGACTTCTTGCGAGTACCTGTTGCCAGAGAGATTGTACAGGTGCTCTTGGGAGTGTTGAACATTGGCCAGGTCAGTAGTTTCATCTTGCTATTCACAATGTTTCTGAGTTGCTGTAACTGATATATGAAGTACATTCCCATGGCGCGCTCCATCCATTTGTTTACCTGCAGGTAAAAGGCAGCAGAACTCTGTGAGAGGTGTGTGATCAGCAGCCCTATTACTGTGATACATGGTAATGGGTTATCAATGAAATGGAAGTGAAAAAGATCAATAATCTATATAAGGTAAATTTATTTCAATGACTTTAAGAGCTGGATAATCAGTTTAAAGAAAAAAAAATTAAGTCCCTGTTTTTATAAAGATCCTCAGTAATTGCTCTCTTTGGAATGTTTATAGTCTGTTTGAATAATAAATATTGAACAGGGTAAGTTATACAACCGTGAAATATCTGAATGTGAAATGTATTTAAGTGAAGCTAAATACTGTAGATTACAATATGAACATAAATTTTCAGAAGTGGATAAATACTACCCGGAGCTCAGAGTGTTTTGTTGCCTGTGACTAGCCTGGGCTTTAGTGGGAGCTCTCCTCTCTGCTCTGCTGAGCCAGAGACCTTCCCTTCCTGTTAGGTACTTTTTTTGGCTTCTAGTGTTTGTTTCCTTTTGTTCCTCATATATAGCTATGTATGCATCCATGTACTGCAAATGTGGCTGGCTGTGTCAGTAGATCAATATGCACAGGATAAAACTGATGTTAATAACAGAATTATAGGCCTTTGAAGGGACCCGGAGTTCATCTAGGCCAATTTCCCAGCCAAATCAGGTTTCCTATAGTAAGTTACACAGGAAAGCATCTAGGCAGGTTTTGAATAGCTGCAAAGAAGGATACTTTGCAGTCTCTCCAGAGACTCTCAAGGGCATTGTTCCAATGCTCTTTCACCCTCAAAATTAGGAAGTTTTTCATCAAATTCAGATGGAAGCCCCTTGTCCCATTGCTGGACTGCCTTGTAAAAAGCCTAGTCCTGTTGCCAGTCTACCTTATTACTTATGCCTTCATCTCTTTATGGATAAATCAGCCCACCCCTAATTTCTTTTTACCTAGCAAGAACAGTGTTGCTGAATCCATTCCCCATATTGGTCCTGATATCTTTACCAAAGTGATCTCTGTCTCACTTCAGTGTGACTGAAGTATTTACTGAAGGCTTGTTGGTTTTGCCAGCCTTTCTCCTGAAAGGAATTTCCAATTCTCACCATTTGGCTGTTCGTGAAACTCAGCTGTTCTTGCCATAACTCCACCTTAAACAGTCTATGAAATACAGACCATCCTCATGATAGTGTTTGTAATGGTATTTCTCTTCTCACACTGTTGTCAGGACTTTCTCTTGCTCTGCTCAGGCAACTTAAACACGTGGCAGCACTGAGTTATCTGCCCTCACACCTCAGTATTGTGTTGCTTTTCTTCAGTTCCAGACAGAATGAGTTGTAGGTTCTGTGGGCTCATTCTCATTTATATATTCCCTCATGAGCTGATCTAACATGTGCTTTGTCTGTCATTGAACGGTGCCATTTGAATTTATTTTAAGTTTTTGTATTGAGTGGTTGCAATACTGAGCATCTACATATGAAAACAAGATTTTGATCTTCTGTTAAACTGCTGAATGAGTGAATGTGAACTGGAAGTCTGGCTGGTGGAGTAGGAGTGCTGCCCATCCAGGAGTAAAAGGGTCAAGGAAACAGTTGTAGGTAGTGGTTTCTGTGAATGCTTGGAAGAATGCTTGCAGATTAAGGAAGTTTGAGTTTATGCCTGTTCATGACAGAAACAAAGTCATTGTATTGTCAGCTCTCATGAGTTCCTAAGAAACTGATTAATGTTAGAGGAGAACACTGATACCACTAAACATTCTAAATACTTTTGGAATTCTAATTCTGCCTGATTTTTTGGTTTAACGTACCTACTTCTTCATGCTGATAAATTCATGTGAAATGATTAAGAAATAGTTACCTCTTAGGCATTCAGCAACTTTAGAACGCATTGTCAATAAGCAAAGGGAGAATTGAACATCTAGAGAATGAATAATCCTATTTCTTTTCTCGAAATGTTAGCCAGGGTTGGGAAGTTTCAGATGAAATATTCTAGGTTGATCTCTGTTACTCTTGTATCATTTGGTTCCTGCCGGATGAAGTAACATTCTTAGGAGAGAATTAAGCTCCTTTACTTCATTACAGAAAAGTGCCTTAAATATCATCTAGACATGGATGAGCTCTTTCTGCATTGACACAGTACCTATACTTCCTGGTTGGTGTATGTCATTGAAGCAGGAATCACTGAAAAATAAAATGAGTATCAATTGATTTCACATAATCCCTAGCTCATCCTCTCTGTTGATTTTTCTGTTGCCACTTGCCAAGGCTGATATGATGCTTTTAGGTATCATCATATTTTCCTGTTGTTCTTCAAGATTTTTGTTCTCCCACACATCCTCATTCTGCTCTGCAGCTATTTTCTTCCCCTCTTAAAATTCATTTATAACTTAATCTAGCTGTAGGGTGAAGGGGACAATTAACTTTTCTTTTTCCTCTCTAGTTGTTTCTTTTATGTTCTTGGATAATTTACTGGCAATCTATTCTCTTTATTCCATATTTTCCATGATAAATATTTCACTGATTCTTCTTGTGCCCGTGTTTTATTCAATCTGTGATGTGATTTATTACTAAATAGAAAGAAAGTATACTGTAGCTGACAAATTTGGATGGCAGTGTAATATACTACTGGAGTATTCCCTGTACTGGAGCTGGTAAAAAACAAAAAATAACTTGGTAAGGTACTCGGTTCACAAAACAACTGTTCAAATGTAGCATAATGAATTTCTTATAAAGTTTACTGTTAGAACACTGAAGCCATGAAAAATAATGGTATTAAGTGTGATTTTAATTAAAACAAGCTAATAATTTGTCTAGTTCAGCAATGATCTGCCAGCCAGGAACTCTCCTGAGTGAACTGACAATCGCACTGTTCCATATTTCTAGTATTTCTTTTCATTTTAACTTTTTAACTTTAATCTTGCTAACTCTGGCAATGGATGATGGCAAAAGAGAAATTCATGTAAAATTCTGTAAATATGGACATTGAACTTAGCTATTTTTGGAGTCTGATGTTGGAGTTTAGGAACTATAGACTGTATTAGCAAGTTGGATTTTGACATTCTGTGTAGGCATTCTGAGTAAAAACATTGAAATGTAAGAATTGAAAAGTAGTTTCACCGTTTTTCCATTTCAGTCCATGGAAGCATAGTAGAATTGATGCTTGGGAATTGGGTGAAAACTCACAGGATAATGAAAGCATAGCAAGTGCCTCATTTGCATTCAAAATATTGTTGCATGCAACAGGAATACGCTATAGGTATTTATATATAGCCAGGATTTTAGTATCAGCCTAAATATAACCTCAATCTGAATGCAAAATCCCCTTATTAGTCTATTTGTAACAATAGGTTACAGCCCCAAGTAGTATAGAAAAGTCTGTTTCCTCTAGAAAGACTTATTGAGAACTTACTGTAACCCATCCTTATTCTTGGTGTTTTCTCACATGCTTTCCATTCCCTAACATAAAGAGCACCATGCTTTCTGCATAGCTTGTCCTCAGCACCCAGTAAGCTACTCATCAATCCTGGCATCCTTGAGGGATTATTCTGGTAATATAGAGTTGGCCTTTGCATCTCCTAGAAAAACATCTGAGAGATCCCTTTTGATGTTTCTGGTTGCCCATGTTAAAGGAGAATCATTAAAAGGAATCTGGAAGGACTGTGAAATTTAAGTGTTCTTATTGAGCTCTTCTGTCCTACCTGTCCATAGAAAATATGTTAAACTATTTTAGGTGATTTTTATGCCTCAGACTTCTACATTTATCACAAACATTGTCTCTTCTTTACAAGATACAAGCCTAATATCTTTTATCAGTGGTACAAAAGCAAAAACAAACTGTCAAATTATTCTATAGGATTTTAACTAGGTCTCTGAAGAGTCTTCATAATTGTAGTTCTAAGGACTTTTCCCTTTAACTAGCTCTTTTATCCAGGTCTCAAGACTTGAATTATAAGAACTTTAAATGGGGTTTCAAAGAACAGAGTAACTTTCTGTTCTTCTTCTGATGATTATTCTTCAAATTAAATGTTCTCTTTTCTTCTGTTGGTGGCCTCAACAGACTACCATTGTTTTAGTTAAAAAAAAAAAAAAATGTATTTATATGCAGACCATGCAGAACTCACTTTTTTGGAAATTTCTGTCTGGGGTATTTGTTGAACTGCTATCTGTACGATGGTATTTAGTGTCTTTAAGCTCCCTTGTCCTTTTTGTATAATTAGCGGAGAAAATGTTTTTATACTTGGAAATGATCATCTGTCCACATCATGTACATAAATAGAAAGCAGTACTTTTGGAGCATATTTCCATTGAAACTACAACAGAGCACAATAACACTGTTTGATAGTGCAAACTCATCTACAAAACACTTTTTCAATGTAGTCACAACTGTTGGACAATTTGTGTGGATGAGCTGATAAAGATGTTCTTTGTTTTGTAATGTGAATTGTGCATGACCATCCAGAACACGGCTTGTCTTTCATGTCACTGTCACTACTTCTGTAAAGCATCATCCACAACTTCACTGTACTTATGTCCACTGTTTGGTCTCCCCCAGTGTTCAGCAAACAGAGATGAATATCCTTGAGTGCAATATTTTCATCATGGAGAAGTTTAGTGACACTTCTGCCTCATACACACTTCTGTGCCAGACAGTATTTTGTCAGACTATCCCACTTCTGCTGTCACGTGGCAACAAAATTTATAAGAACTGGGATGGGAAGGTTCAGCCTCTGCTGTCATACTACCAATATCTGCCTCTAATGTGGACCAGCATAATAAATAAGCAATAATAAATAGAGGTATTACTTTTAGAGTTCCCCTTGTATTTTATTTCCTCTTAGGAATGTGATTGTACGAAAATACTGACAACTACCCTTCTTTTCAAAATATCAGTATTACGTCTTTTGTTAGTGATAAAGAAAACAACCTAATGTATTCCTATTTATAAGAAATTATATGGCACCTTTAAAATGCCTGTCTTAATACTGGTGAAGATCAGGAGGATTAACCTTGCAACTCCTGCATTAGTAGCAGTAGTGTTGAGTTCACTTGTTTCACGATGATGTAGGAGGTAAATGAAAAACTTTTCTGTACCTATGACTTTTATCAAATATTAATTGCTATTCTACATATAATATCGGTGGCAAGGTCCTGGTCAGTCAGGACCTAGGGGTGTATCTGCCTGCACCTTTTTGCTAAAATAAATACATTGAGAATACCAACTAGAGCAAGGTGTATTTTTATCAAACAAATTAAAATTAAATTTGTGACAGCTGGAATTAAAAGGAGCTGGCACCAGTTTCTTTCTTTTCTCATTCTGTCTTTGTAGAGCTTTTTTATTGTTGTTTTTTTTTGTTTTTTTTTTTTCACTGTGGCCTTGCTTGCCCAGTGCTTTAAATGTATATCCTCAGATGCAGCAAACCTCATACATCTAGCTCTAGATCCTTAGGAGAATGACTTTGTCTGCCACCTCAGAAAACTTGGCTGTACATCCACTCCTTGCATCTGCTCAGGAGTCTTGCAGCCTGTGCCACTTCGGCAGGTTTCTTCTGTGTGGAATCGCTGTCTTTGCCTACTTTGTCTTGTACTTCCAGCTGAACGTGTTCACCTGCTCTAACAGCACTCTCTTAGCCAATCAGAGATTCCCTCCTGAGACACCAAATACTATTAAATCTGTTGTACACCCATACTCTTTCAAAAGTTAATTGAATATATTATGAACAACTAAAAAATGATACCATATTTCACAACATTTAAAACAGACAGCAGACAACTGTGTCCAAAGTTTTGTTGTTTGACATGGTTTCCAAAAGTTTCTAAAGTGTTTTCAACCTCCAAGTGCTTAGATGGGACTTATACTTTCTAACACACCTCTTGTATTGGAATGTGGAGTTGTATCTTATGCTTTAATGTGCTATTATAGGAGAAAGTGTTCAAGTTAATATCTTTGTAATTGCACATCAAAGCATCTTCTTTATAAAAAAAACACTTATATACGTAAAGAGAAATGCTTTGTCCTTATAGGACTTCAGGCATTTTTTTTTCCAACAGAACAGATTGTATTTAAGTATATTCTCAATTTAAAATATGTTCATAGTACTAGGTAATGGACTCTAATTATGCCTGCTGGCAGGCATTGGCAAATATCTAGCAGATGTATGAGTTTCACTTATTATTTTTTTTTAATGGTAAGTACAGCCTATCTTCGGATGCTTTATGGCCTGACAGTATCTTTTGACCACAGATTGTGTCCTTCTCATAATTTATTGAAACCGTACTACACAGAACATAAAAACTTAAGGCAGAATATTTTAATGCTACACATCCTGTGAAAATAGAATTTTCAACTTAGATTATAGTACTTTCAATCAGAGGAGAATATGATAATAGGCAAGTTTTTCTATTGTCTACACTCAAATTCCTTACTTTTTGCTGTATTTTCACATATTGTCTCTCATGGGCCAGTAGTTCAATTATGAGATAAACAGGTGTATGTTACTCTGGGTAATGCCCTATCTACTAATGATAGGGCTGAAAGGGAGTGTTATAGTGAATAGGGCCATGCCTGGTGGGTGACTGGACATCAGGGGTATTCCCCAGGTTTGTGTTATAGCCAACTAGATTTTAAGGTTTTATTGATGATGTGAATGCAAGCACTGAATGCATGCTTAATAAATTCACTGATGATACTGAAGTAGGAGATGCTCTGAACTCTCTTCAGGGACAAAAGGATTTGTAGGGGAATGTAAACCTGCATCAACAGCATGAAATTTAACAAGAATACATGCTGGGTTCTGCACCTTAGACAGAACAATGCTGGGCACAGGCTCAAACTGGGGATGAGTGGCTGGAGAGCAGCTTAGCAGAAAGAGACATGGAGGTGCTGGTGCCAGCAGGCTCAGCATGAGCCAGCAGCATGCTCTGGCAGCCAAGAACACGAAGGGTGTGCTGGGCTCTGCTCTTGGTCACCAACAGCAGAAAGGGAATAGCACAAAGCTGCCAGGTGATGCTTAGGCTCAACATGAGGAATAATGTCTTTACTGTGGAGGTGGCCAAACACAATCACTGGAACAGGCTTCATAGATAGCTCCGTGGCTGTCCGTTGTGGAATCATTGTAGAATCGTAGAATGGCCTGGGTTGAAAAGGCCCACAGTGATCATCAAGTTTCAACCCTCTGCTATGTGCAGGGTCACTGACTGCTAGACCAGGCTGCCCAGAGCCACATCCAGCCCAGCCTTGAATACTTCCAGGGATGGGGTATCCACAACTTCCTTGGGCTACCTGTTCCAGTGTATCACCTCTCTCTGTGTGGAAAACCTTCCTCCTAAAATCTAACCGTAATCCCCCCTGTCTCAGTTCAAAACCATTCCCCTTTATCCCAACACTATCCATCCTCGTAAATAGCCGTTTCCCCTCCTGTTTATACGCTCCTTCAAGTACTGGAAGGCCATAATGAGGTCTTTCCTAAGCCTTCTCTTCTCCAAGCTAAACAAGCCCAGTTCCCTCAACCTTTTCTCATAGGAGAGGTGTTCCAGCCCTTTTGTCATTTCTCTGATCCCTTCTCTGGACTTGCTCCAAGAGCTCCATGTCCCTCCTGTAATGGGGTCTCAGGCCTCAATGCAGAACTTCACATGGGGCCTCACAAGAGCTTAGTAGTGGGGGAAGATTACTTCCTTCTCCCTGCTGGGCACCCCCTTTTTAATGCAGCCCAGAACACAGCTGGCCTTCTGGGCTACAGGTACACACTGCTGGCTCATATACAGCTTCTTCTCCACCAGGATGTCTGGAGAGCATGGTTAATGATATGTTTTAACTTTGGGTTAACCCTAAAGTAATGTAGCCATTCAACTTTATCTTTTTTAGGTTCCTTTCCAGGGGGTTAATTCTGTATATCCCATCTGCACATTGGAAGGGGGAAATTGTCTTAAAGTTGTTAGACATTCAGCTGCAGATATGTATGAGATCCACAATATCTAATACGTTTGGTACAAATAGATACAGACTCACATAATATGTCATTCTATTAGTGTGATATCTTCCACTGCCTTAGTTGTAGCACTGCTGAACTGTAGGAGATTCAGCCTAATTCCTATCTAGAACCTTGCTATGAGCAAAGTTAGTGAAGGTATTAATTAATACAACATAAGCACTACTGTAGACTGTATTAACAAAACTTCAAAATTCTGTTGCTGCTGCCTATTATTTCTTACTTTTAGAGATGTTTGTGAAAATGCATGCAGAGAAGACAAGAATGTGAAATCCAGTGAGGCATGTGATTGTAGGAGAGAAAGGAATGAAAAATCAGTGACAAAATTCTATTACAAGTTAATATTTTGTTTCTACATGCTAGGCGGTGTATGTGGAGTTATACTGAAATAATTCCATGCTTACATGTCCTGACTCTGATTACTGCACATAGGCCATGTATGTTAATTAGCTATGTGAGTGCCTGAGTCTCAAGCTATATGGAGCTTATTAAGACCTTAGGCCATGATATAATGTGAGTTTCTTAAGTTTCAGAGATGTAAAACTAAATTCCCTTGCTTGGTAAGGGAACTTGCTTGGTAACTCTTGCAAATATGTGTATATGTATATCTCTCTCTATATATATATATACACATATGCATATTTTCTTTATGAACATATAAATGGTAACTGAAAAGTGAACTCGATCTCCCACCCTCCAGGATGCTCCTAACCAAGTTACAGAAAGAATTGCTGATGAGTACTCAGCAGTAGAACTGAATCAGCACAGCAGTATGGCATTAAAGAAGTATCAGCACTTGGATGAATATGTGAGCATTAAGATCGTGCAGAATAAGAAGATAAAAGCCCAGTGTTCTTAACAGATTCTGAGATGAGTTATCGTTTTTTACTCTATCAAATTTTTCAGTCTTAATTTGCAATGTCAAATGCAGTTTAACTTTACTGTGGACATATATATGCTTTCCTAATCTCTCAAATTGTACACTGCACTAACCAGGAAACTACAATGGCATAAAATCCTAGATGCACTCAACAAGCCTCTGGCTATCAGTGTGTGGTACACATAATGCAGCTGTCCACCCTTGTGGAATCCAGCCATGGATTTTATTTCAGGGTTCAGTGGCAGAAAAGCACTTTTATTTTAAATTATTCCCTCTTCATTATTATTTTGGGTTACTCAATATAACTAACTCAACATTAACTTAAGATGAACACCAAAAATTCTTAAGGTTGTGTCTTTATGTGAAGCTCTACGTACCTGGATACAGATCCAAGTTTTGGTAACAGTGACAAATTTGTGTGATGTACTTCAATTTAACACAGAGTTGATTTTATAAAGATGCCATTCAAGTAACTGAAGAACTTCAAAAGCATTTCATTTCCTTCCTTAAAACATTATAGTACTCTGCTGTGTTCTAAGATTTAAAAAGTCTGAGAATTTTCTTCTTTATTTCTTTTAATTCATTTTTCAGATAGTATTTTTGGGTAAGAATAGCTGGGACGTGTAGTCTGATGTTCAAATTCCATTGATCTTCTCAAAAATTCCCGCAGTGGTAGCATAAATTTACACTCCGCTACCTTATTATCAAAATCTTTCCAATGCTTCTAGTTCACTGATATTAGAACAGTATCTTAAAAGCCTGGACTATGACAAAAGAGCATAAGGGTTTACATTTCAGTGCAGAGGAATGCTTCCTTGTGTTGTTGAACCTGGAATTTTGTGTCATCTGGTACAATGAATGTGTCAATATCGTTATAGGCAATATATATTAATACACAGAAAACAAAGCTTTTTGTTATATTATTTACAAACAAACAACAAACACCAAAAACACATCCAGCCAGACTGGATTAATAGATAACTCGAAGATGATGTTCTGTCCATGTATTTTTGACCGTAGGAACAGATACTCAGCCTCTTGTATGAAATTCCGTTACTGCTGCTTTGAACATCATTGTCAGTATAAGCTGAATTCTTCAGTTTACAAATTTCAGTAAAACTCTAAGAAATCTGACCCAGGTAGATTGGAGAAGTTATTCTAGTGAGCTTGATAAATCTTGCTCTGTTAACTTAGCAATTCCTCAGGACTTAAACATCCAGCTGTATTATTACATCTCAGTTTTGAATTTATCAGGGTGTAAAAAAAAAAAAAAGTAAATCTGGAATTCTGCCAGCAGACTGAATGCACTTTCTGTAGTTGCTTTTGGCAATATCCAGTAGGTCAGTAGGTGGCACAAGTGCAGAAGAGATTTGCACAGTTCTTTTCTTATCGGAGTTCTTTTATCTTTGGTTCATTTCAAGGGTTGCAATTCAAATTTAGTCCTGATCATTAAAATGCTTGCTCTCCTTTATGCATATATATTTCAAACTTTTATCTTAATTACATGTGTGTATGTATGGGTTAGTCTTATTTTTATGCTCTCCCACTACTGCTTGTATATCAGGTGGATTCTGTTATAAACTGCAGAGAGAGAAACAAAATTTTTCTGTCTGTGTTCATAACAGATTTCTCAGTGCATATCCCTTGGGAATGGTGGTGGGTAATCTTCTCATACAGTGCCTTATATTAGGATCATAAAGTAAACAAATGTTTTTTGTCTAAAGAGATTATTGTCTTTCACGAGAGAATAAATTTGGCTTTAAGTCTCTACTTTGCATCTTTTTTTAAATCTGTTTTGAAAATGACTGTTTTTCACCTTCTTTAATTTATTATGAAACTTAGCTCTTTAATTTTGGGGTCAGTTTCTATTTTGTGTGAAAGCAAGAGGTTATCCAGAGGTTACAACATGCAACAAGCTGTCTGTAATCATAGTAAAATCCCGGAAGTTTAATCCATATTTCATCCACAAGTGAAACTGATCTGAGATTTAAGAATGGTGAGGAGATTTTCATTTTCACTCTTTCTGTCATTTGGTCTTTACAAGAAAAGTGTCCACATGTTGTGTAGTCACTTTTCTCACTGTGATCCTTGTTAGCTTCAGTGAGAAAGCTAAAATACTGGGAGTACTCAAAGAAGTGCATGACTTGTAATCTTATTTTATATTGAGCTGAGAGCAAGAACAACACTTAATTATGTTTAACAGAGAAAAATCTGTACATTTTTTAGTATACAGTCCAGGTTTGTTAGCTATTTACCAATTTCACGATTATGTTACTTCTATAGTTGTTCATACTTTTTCTTATTATCAAAGTAAGAAGCAATAATTCTTCTCACTGGAATGTTCATAGAATTATAGAATGGCTAAAGTTGGAAGGTACCTGTAAGAATCACCTAGTTCCAAACTCCTGCTGATAGCTGTTTTAATTTTTTTCCACTGTACAAGTCCCTACAATGAAGTTGCATTTTATTTACACTGTATTCTTACCCAAATCTACTTGCTTCAAGAGCTTATTTCAGTGTATTCTTTCATAATGTTCTTCATGCTAAGGCACATTCAGTTATAATAGCCATATTTCATTCTTTTAGGTAAAGGAAGAACAGCTCATCTAATTTTAAGGAAGCTCGTAATTGGGAGAGAAAGTAAATGGGAAAAGGTCACTGAGGAGCTCTCATTAAAGTAGCCTTTAAACCCTTTTGTAAAATTTTTTATCCTGTGTTTAAACTTCATGGGCTCCTACTACAATGGCAAACCAGAAACATATCTATAGATGTGATTTGTGCTGCCCTGCTTGTGTAGCAGAGGCTTGAGGACTGCTCAGTTTGATCACAACATCAGGCTTTTAAAAATGCATTGTCAAAACAGATGCCAATGTCAAGTATTGTATTATGTGGCTTGTAAAAACGTACAATGAACTATCAGAGTGTTTTTAATTTATCCTCTTGGCCTGTAACTATGATGGTTGTTGTAACATTGTCTGTAGTATTTTCCTTTGGAATACCAATATGAGACATCAGGTGGTTTTTTTTGTTTGTTTGTTTGGTTTTTTCCTTTCTTTTCTTTCACTTGCTTTAAAACTTCAAGGTTTCTTGGACAAATGAAGCTAAAATCCTATTTTTGTTTTAGTTTACATTACTAAATGACTGTTCTTCCATTAGTAATTAGGGAACACATCTTTTTCAACGTGAAGAGGTTTAGAAATGAATGTAATGCATTTTACTCCTTCAGTAAGAGTAAAGTATATTCAGGTGACTGAAGAATCACACTTAATAAATTCTAACCTTTAACTTTGGTTCCTTGCTACTACTACTTTTACAGCCACAGAATAGTTTGTAATTGATTTTCCCTTATAATTTATGTTTATCTTAAACTTGCATCAAAACAATAATTAAAACTTAAGAAAAATATCACTTTTTTTTTTTTAGGAGTAATGACATAAAAGTTGAACCAAAAAAAGCACAATACAATGGCATCTATTCATTTCAATTTATACCTCAGTCCTCGCAAGGATGATTAATTTAGTTCAGAAATAACTTTTTTCTTTTTTTTGGTCTATAACACTTATTTGAATGATTTAAAATATATGTATATATTCTGAACTGAAAATGTGGAACAGTACATCAGTGTTTTATTAAGTGTTCTTTAATATACTGTGTGTATAGTAAGGCTTGTAATATAGAAAGATTTTGTATTAATATGAAGAGCTTTAATCCAAAGCTGTGTTTAAAATATAAATTTTGTAATTTCAGTGTTTTCTGTGCTCAAAATAAAACCCAAATAAGCAAAATATCAGTATACAAAACCTTGTAATATTGATCACTTTGTATCAAACATGTTTAAAATTGTGTGGTTATTACTTAAACCTAGTCTTTTCTCATGCACTAGTTGAGCTGACCAAAATTACTTTGTGTTTGCCATGAGAATTACAAATAATAGTAATAATAAAAAACCAAAAACTAAAAGCCTATATCCATTATTCATCTTCATAGAAATACTTCAGGAGCTAGATTGTTGCTTGTTTTTTACAGGCTCCAAGAAGAGGTTTTCACCTTTCATTAACAAAGCTTCCAGCTAAAGCTTTTCCTGACACAAGGATTAATTACTGCTAACATACCTACTAACCCTTCCAAAATATCACTTCATGTGGTACAAAAACAGTGCTGTTAGATTGACAGTTTTCTCTGTCATGCAACAAAAACTCCCACCTGGCTGTGCAGCTGGTACTAAGCTTTGGCAGCTTTCCAACAGATTGTTTGCAGCTTCTGCACACTTTTTCTTTCCTATTCTTTCCTTTTCTTTTTTTTTTTTTTTTTTTTTTTTTAATGCGATGTTTGTTATGAACATTTCAGCAGTTCCTTTTTCAACCCGTCTGCTCCCATATGGGTGCTTTATTTATTTATTTGTTGTTGCAATAACACATGGTTATTTTGGGTGGCCTCTTTCAGAATTTATCAAGGTAGTCCTCAGGAATGATTCTTTTCAGGAACTTTTGCTTGTCATGTTGATAATGCAGGTCAAATTCAACTCCAGTGGTAAATCATGAATACTATTAAAAAACATTTAAACGAGTTACTGATAGCAAAATTTGACCTTAGCCTAACGTGTAGATGAAGTTTATGTTGTGTATAGAGGATTCTGAAGCTGAAATTTCAGTACGGCAACCTGTGTTATTACCTTAATTTGCACTAGAGGAAATGCCTGTCAAATAGGGTATTTTGTAATAAGTACGGTTTAAGCTGAATTTTCTCATTTTAATGTAATCTGAATAAAATTAGTGCTTTCCAGAACTCCTCTATCAGTGTGCTGATAAAGGCAATGTTAATGTGCTTCAGATTTCATTAATTTATACTGTCCTCGTTGCTGTACAAGCTAGCTCAGGTGAGTGTTAGCTCTGGATTGCTGTGGTGCAGTCTTTGCTCTTCCTTGTGCTCGTTGGTCCAAGCACTGCCCATTTGCTGACACAGACCCTTTCTGTTTCTACTAATGTCCTGATTATGAAGTAACACATGAGAAAAATTGGTTAAAAATAATCAAGTTAGATGGAAAAGATTTATGGTGATATCCAGATTAAATCCTTGATAGTGTAGGATAGTCTAGAAAACTGACCTGCCTTCCCAGATAATTAAAAATTGTCTTCTCACAGTCAGCCAAAATGCATAGCTCATGATGTTCTTCATCATCAGGAAATAGTTGCCTGTCTATGTGAGGAAGACACTGCTGTTGATCCCTTATGGGTGAGAGGTTTGATTAGGCATTGTGAAGCTGAGAGAATTGAAAGGAATAAGAATTATGTTTTTTCTCAAATTCTTGGTTCTGTCTCAGACCCATACAGGAAGACAAAATCATCACCCACTCTTCCCTCACCAAGGACACTGAGAATTGGTACTGCATGCTTGTCTCAGAGCCAAAAGGAAACTCAGTGGCAGCTCTGTTTTTCTCATAGAATGAGAAGACTTGTCTAGTGTCTCATTAAACACTTCAGTTTGACTTTCCAGACTCAGCCTGTAATATTACTGGCAGAAATGCTTGCTTCAGTGAAGTAGGAAAATACAGAGATGAGCGTGCTTTGTTTGTTTGTTCCTCTATTCCAGCTGGATTAAGCTAAATTAGTCTCATCTCAGTGACTTGCTACAGACATAAAAGAGCTGTGATTCTTACTCTAGTGAGCAACAAGAACATTACCTCTGCTCCAGGCTCTTTCTTTTTTTCCCTTATGCATAGTGTGTTCCTCTAGTGTTGGGTAGTTAAGTGAATCATAAAGTTTTCATGCTCTGCAGAGGGTATATTCATATGTAAAACTACTGCTATGCTTGTCATGAAATTCTAATAGGACACAGCGCTTACCGCAGCTGTGGACTTTTTCCCAGCCATCTGAATCTCCAGGTGTGCCCTTGAGTTGACAATAACAAGGTGATGTGCTATTGTAATATCTTTTTTTTTCCATATTTTCTAGTTGCACTCTCTGAGAAAATTGCTTTAAAGGGAGGAATAGGAAAACACTGTTAACTTTTTACCAAGATTTGGGTACTTGTACACATTAAGAGTTACATGTAGAAAAGGTATAATTCATATTAATTCAGGTAGAAGATAAAGCTCAATTAACTGGATTAAAATTATAAATTTACAAGGAAGTAGTAAGATCTTTTATAGTGGAGGTTAATAAAACTCTGCAAAATTCTAAGCAGAGTTTTTATAACAGAGTTCCTGGCTGCATAGTTATGTCTATGTCTGTATAAATGATTGTCTGTAATATGTACAACACTACTTCACTGCTTCATTTTCAAGAAGTAGCAGAATGAAAAATAACTTTTCTGCCTTGTAGAAATTTCACATACTTGTTTTGGTGAAATGGTGTTGCAAGCTGGTAGGATTTTCCAGTTATCTTTGTTAATAGTTCAATATGAAATAGCTATCAAGAACAAATTTAAAAAGATGTAAATTTAGAAAGCTCTTAATTGCCATAATATCTGTAATACAGTTTGAGGAGGAAGGGAAGGCAGATGAAAGGATTGTGTTTTACTCTGCACCTATTCCCTCTCTGCTACAGTTGTGGAGTTGTGGTTTTTGGCATCTCATTTGAATGGACTTTGACTTCTTTTTCAGGTCCTCCACAGAATATTTGTCCTATTCTACTTCATTTCACTTCTCTATGTCTTCCAAATCCAATCATCTTGTATGAATATCTGCATAGAATTTTTACCACTCTGTAAAGTTGATTTGATTGTGAATGTGGGATTTCAAGCTATGAAAGTCAGTTATGCGTTTTACTCTTTTAAATAATTGAATTTTAAGACTATTAGCTGACAATATTTGTTGTCAAAATTTTACATTGTTTCAGATGCCTTTTCTTATATTCATGATTTCACAATTTTTTTTAGCAGAAAAGTTTTTATTTTATAACTGAGCAATCACAATCATTAGCTATTTATACTGTCTGCAGTTGGTTTCCTGCTGTGCTTGGTGAGCACAGTGGTTTATTCATACTTAACTTTTATGATGTCAAAAAAAAAATGCTGCTTCTGAGCCTCTCCAGACAGGCAGTAATCTAATTCCTTTGAGATTCTATCACTAGTTAGTGTTAATTACAGCATCGTTTTGAAAAATTGCATATAGTTCAGAAACTGTGCCAGCCGTGTACTGAACTTCCAACTCAAAATAGCATGACAGTGTTATTTATTACTAAGGAACACTACAAACAATATCCAATAACCAATCCCCTACTCATTTCTGGTGATTTTTATTTTATTTATAGCATCTCCAAAAGCAACTCAATAAATAACCTTAACAAAGTACCCTATTCTCTTTGGATCTGTACTTGCTCACAGCAACCACATAAAATTTAAGTTGGAGTGCCTACTGGGGGAAGGTGTACAAAGCAAAATCAAGTCCTAGCACCCCCAGGACTAGTTGTAGCCAAAGAAGCTGTGTGTGTAATAGCAGAATAAAGTACTGTTAACGTTGTCATGGGCTTGGTATAGAAGCACTAGAACAGTTCTCACTCCAAAGATGACAGGAAAAATAATTTAACTTAGTTATGAGATGTGACTGACAACAAAATACATAGATAACTCTGAAAATAATGGCTCCTATTTGGTTCCATGAGAACTACTGGCTCCTATTTAGTTCCATAGGAACTACAACAAATATAAAGAGTACAATAACATTGTTAGAGCAAATTCTCAACAACAAAACACTATTTTTCAGCACCATTCACATTTTTTCCAGAGGTGAACAAGAGTCTGCATGCCGCTTTTGTAATAATCTGCATAGCTAGAACAGGACGTGGCTTGTCTGTCACATTGCTGTCACCACTACCGAAACACCATCCATCACCTCAGTATGCTCCCATTCACTGTTTGGTCTACATAAGCGTTCACCAAGCATTGATGAATGTCAGTAGGTGCAATGTTTTTTTCATGGAGAAATTCAGTTACAGATCTTTGCTTCATATTCACTTGCATATCAGACACCATTTTATCAGACTGCTCCTCTGTTGCCATCTGTCGTATGGCAACAAAATGTAATTTTAATATTGATAGGAAGATTTGACCTCTACTCCGTAACACCGTCATCTTACTCTGATGTAGCTCAGCATAAAACAGGAGGATTATTTTGGAGCAATCCTCGTACATTGGACGGTGATTTTTTTGTTTGTAAATGAAAATATTTTGGTTGTATATGTGTCACTGAGATATATAATTGTGAAGTTTGAAAAGTTAATACATTATCTTATAAAGAAATTAAAATATCTTATTTATAATTGCCTAAGTCATTTCATAAGTCACTGTACTATTATTTGTATTTTTTAGGACAGGGACAAAAATGTTTTGAAATAAGTGAGTGATGGTTTTTCACAATTTTCATTGTCAGCTCTGTTGATAGATTGTTTCATTCTGTTGCTAGACATGCCGAGTATTTATAACTGTACTCAATATTTTATATCTGATTAATGACAAAAAATATACCTGTGTTATCTAGCTTATTAGACATATGCTTTATTCCACATACCTGTATTGTAGCAAGATTGATTTGCTGTAAACATGATCAATATCCAGAGCTTTTATGAAAGATGTATGCTTCGTGAATCTGGGTGTTTCTTTTTGCATGACTACCCATGACTCCAGATCTATCACATCTTCCAATGCTGATTCATTTAACAGCAGGTGAAGGTGATGCAAAGACTTGTAGGTGAGCAGGTCACGTGTCCACCTTGGAGCACTTAGAAATATACAAATAAATTGCTAATAGAAACTCCTGGCTCTAATATTAAAGAAATCCCCTTGCTACCAGAAATTAAAATGTAATGCATAGTAGAAAAAACCTACTCTGTTTTGCAAGTGTTCAGAAGAAAGCAAGCAGTTTTTCTTCTCCCAAACTGCAGTGTAATAATAAAAATGATCTTGGATCCTGAGAAATTTGCAGAATTGCCTTTGCATGGATGGTGTATAACTTGTGTTTTAAGAACTGCTTTTTCTGCCTGATCAGAAGCAGAAGAACTAACTGCATACCCCAAACCTGGGCATGGTGTGGAATTGCATTGTCATCCTATTTTCAAAATATTTGCAATTTTTAGTGTAAAAAATAACTGTTGGTGTGGAAAGTATTTGTGCTAGATAATGGCTACCTTATGAATTTAACTGATTTCGGCTGTGTTATAATAATAGGACTATCAAAAGTGCAGTAATGTCTGATAGTGAATGAGAACAGATGGCTTCAGTATATTACATTTCTGTTAGTGCTGTTCAGTCTTTACATAGCACTTGCACTCAATGGAAATACTGTTAGAGGGAAAGCATAGATGAGTTTTTTTCTTTCAGGTTTTTTTTTTTTTTTATTCATCAAATATATCTCAATTGTTACTACTTGAATCAAGGAAATAAAATACCAGTGGTAAATATGCTAGATTTAAAAGAAAATGTTTAATAAAAAAAAATGTTGTTTCATAGATGCAATCTAGATATATGCACTTCCAAGTGTATATGAGTAGGTGTGCATCTAAAGAATGGTGACAGAGTAGGGAAATGCACATTTATTTTTCCATTTAGACAAATTATGTTCCTACAGCCATTAATCAAGTAGACATATGGCATCATTTCACAGAGGAATTTATGTACAGTGGATTCTTCATCAGTTCCCTGTTGTTCCTGAAAAATGCATTCAAAACAAGTGTTCTTTGAGTTCACCCAAAAGCAGAATACTTGAATATATTTTGAGGCCATGATAATTCATTTTGAGAAATAAGCCAGGTATATTTAGAAATCATCTTAAAAGTTTCTTAGAGTAGAATATTTAAATAAGTTTCTTATTTGTTATAAGGCATATATGTGATATTGAAGGGGAATTAAGACCATTAAAATAAACTATGATATTCTGGATCTGGCGATAGCAAGAAACTGCTGGATAGTGTCATAATCTTTTCAGACTAGATAAATCCTTTTCCTTTTCCTTTTATTAGATGTCATCTTTATGGGGGAGGGAGATTAACGGCAAACAGTCTAGAGTACAGAAGGTGATTTTCAGTAGGCTAGCTATGAATTCCTTACATGTATTATGCTTACTGGGACTCTGGATTTTTTTGAAACCGGATGAATTCCTTGCCAAAAATTCAAATTTAAGTGAATTCAAATTTAAGTGAATCCAATGTTTAAGAGACCATAAGATACAACTCAGTGCAGTGACAAGGGTTATTTGTTAATTCCAAAATAAATGCTGCACAGTCAATATTTAATCGTAAGTGATATTTATAGAAGTTATTTTATTATAGTTTTCTTGCTTCATCTCTGTGAAGAAGCATCTGCAACATTGAAGTAAACATTAGATCCAGAGGCTTATTTGATTAAGCTACGGCAACAGCATTAATCTTGCAAAAGAAATCAAGACAATAGAAGGGGCTGGATGGACCAGGAGATTTATAATTGGTTAGAAAGCTTTTGACCTTTGGGCTGGTAGTACAGATTCAAGCCAAGTTGGTAGTGACTGAAAATCATTACTCTCTGATAGTAGTGCAGTTGTCATGTGAAATAGGTGATTGGTTTCCTTCCAGTTCCTGCTGAATTGGTAGGCTAAATAAGTAGGCAGCTTAAGGAAGGAGATGAGAAGGGAACTTCTTTTATTTTTCACCCTTAGGAGTATTTTGGGAGGTGGGGGAGGAGAAAAGCTGCAGCTCTTTGACTGCTACCGGAGAGAATCACACCTACCATTAGGCTCCTGTTAAGAGATTAGGAACTCTGTTTTCCTTTGTCATCTACATAATGTGTTTCATTAGCATTAATAAAAGTGGAATTTTTATAAGAAATTCCACTCTAATTATCTTTATAATTAAGTTTCTTGTTTCTAGTAAGTTTGGCTGCTTTCACCATTTTCAGTTGGAAAAATATAAGGCAATAGTGATTTCTTTATTTTTCAGTGATTCATTCAGGAAGTTCAGCAAGTACTTTGTATGAATCTGTTTGACCTGGTAATTGCACATGAACTATGCTGAGTCAATAGATGATGCATACCTGGAATGAGATTTACAACTGTTTGTCTGTGTTTCATTGCTTTCCCTTTTTTAATTGGATGACCTGAGTTTAATTATTAATGCTACCTGAAGCCAATATAATCCAATCCTATAAGAAATCATTTGACTTGCTGGCAATCGCAGAGCCACACAGATTCTTATTAAAATGATTGACGATTCCTTTTATTCTCTTCTTATTCTTTTGAATTAAGCTTGGTTGTATTCACCATAGATAGTGGAATTTTTTTTTTTCTTATACCTGTGAAGCATACAGCTCTATTGCACATGCAGTCACATACCCTAATTCTTCAGTGAGTTCAATAAGTTTCTACAAATCAGGGGGATGTTTCAGTGGTTCTACAAGCTTGTTTTGTCATGTTCTTTCGTGTAGTTTGTGCTTGCTTGGATGGTGCTTACTCTATTCTTGCCTTTCACTGTTATTTGTTTTGTTTTTAATTACTTTAAATGATGTCTTTGCTGAGTATTGTCACTATAAGGACTTGGCTCTTTTTCTTCAAATAAGGAAAGCGTAACCTCTGTATCATTTAACTATACAGCTAGTCAACTGTTCTATAGTAGAAATGTTAAAGTGTGCAAGCTTTGGTGCAAGAGTACAAAAAGCAGAAGAGAATATAAGGAACATTGAACTACTTAAAATTCAAGCAATGTTCATATTATTAGAAGTTTTCGTGCTAAAAATACACGATAAAAACGACAATAAAAAATATATTTAGAGGTTGTTATATAGTTTTCTCTGTGGGGAGGGATAAAGCTGCTATAGAAACCTACTGGATTTGTCTTCAGTCTTTTTTGAATTCAAATGTGTGTTTTCAGGTCCCTCTCTTCAGTTGCTAAAACAGTGAACAAATGTGGTTATTTCATGGTATGCTCTGTCTTTGTGTAACCAGTGCTTATCCCTTATGCTGCCAGCAGTGACAGGAAACAGTTTACATCTGCTACAGAGAGAAGAAACAGGAAAATTCAGTGCTGGGGTCTGTCATAAATGCATCAAGAGTTACCCCACATCCCTGTAGTCTGTGAAAGCTTTATTACTGAATTCAATCACAGGAATCTCGGCTGCAGCAAAGGAGTTAGTATTGCTTGCTTTAATTTTGATTTGTGAATGAGTAAACATGACAGCATTATTAGCTTTGCCTTGTTGCATATTAGTGTTTGAGAGCATATTTAGCAAATACGCTCTGATGGAAATGTTCTTCTGTGCAAAACTGGCCATTATGATTTTGAAAAGAGGTTAAAAATTGCATGGCATTCTTGTTCTTCTGGTGCGTTTGACTCCCAGATGTCTGTAAACAGGCAGTAAAATGTCAGAATGATGAGAGTGAGAAGTACTGGGAGAAGTGAGGGATAAAAAAGCCCTTCAGTCTATGATCACGCTCTTTCTAAATGACCTTGCACATGATGGGCACAAATGTGTATTTTGCTCGAAAACCTGTTGTTTGTGAAGAATAGATGTTGGTAGAAAGGGAGCATGAAAAGAAAGGCAGACGTGGATGTCAGTTTTTCAAATGGTATGAAAAGGCTGAGTGCATCTGAAAAGCAGAGATGTGAATTTCTCAGTACATAACTAAACCTGTGTGGAATGTCAAATATGTATAGGTACCTAAAATAACAACGAGGTCCTTCTAAGCTGCATTATTTATATTTTGGACAAAAGCAAATAATTCTTATGCTTTTTTTCTACAAGTGGTCTACTTATGCATATTCTATATTTCTGAAACAATCTGGTAGATTGTGAGAGTATGAGCCTCATTGTTTTTCTAATGTAGATTTTGCTTGGTTGAAATGCATCACTGAAGGCAGCTGTGAGTTAAGAGATCAAAGCTGAAAGAATGTGGGAGAGGGCACAGACAGGAAAGAGTTGGGAAGTTTATAGAACTATAGAATTATTTTAGTTGGAAGAGACCCTTAAAGGTCATGTAGTCTAACTCCCCAACAATGAAAAGAGACACCTACAACTAGATCAGATTGCTCAGTGCTCTCTCCAGCCTGACCTTAGTTGTTTCCAGGGATGAGGCATCCCCCACTTCCCTGGGCAACCTGTTCCACTGCTTTTATCACTCTTATGGTTAAAAAAACACCTTTGATCTTATCCAATCTAAATCTTTCCTTCTTTATTTCAAAATAATTTCCCCTTGTCCTATTGTAACAGACCCTGCTAAAGACTGTCCCCACACAAACTCTATATTCAGAACAGATATGAAAAGAAAAAGGAACAAGGATAAATAATAATATCATACAGTATAGGTTAGTTGACTAACTTTTAAGTTGTCTACTTCTTCAATTCAAACTGCAGGTACCAAAATTCAAATTTCACCAAATACTCAGATTCCCTTTCATATTTTGTTTCTTGCAGCTTTATCACTAATAGCAAGTCTGACAGCTTTTACTTTGATTTGTGAATGTGTTGGAAAACTTCCTGGTGAACATGACTATTTTCCAGTAAACTCAGTAGCCCCATAGATCCCAGTAGTCTCCCCAGGCTACATGATTAATCCAAATATTATTCTTGTTGTGCTTTACTTTTCCTCCAGTTGAATAAATAAACTGAGTATTTGCAGTAAAGATTTTTCAAATCAATGCAACCAAGAAAAAATCGATCAGGTTTACAGAACCAATTCAGTCCTTATTTGCAATAAAAGTCATTGTAATCTCTCTCTTATTGCTGATGCTTTCTGTAACAGTTCCGAGCAGTAAAATTCTAGGGCTTTTACGCTCCAGATTAAGATGACTTTTAAAGAAAAATGAATTTGCAGTTTTAACACCAAAGACTGGATTTTTTCCTTGACTTCACTTATTTTCTCATTAACTTAAAATTGTACAGTTTGTTACTATTTTTTTTTACCTCATCAGTGAACTCTAGATTTCTGCAGTGTATTATTTCTAGGTACATGCTTCAGTTGCTCTTTTTGATCCATGAAGTGAATGTTGTCAATATTAATAGTTGCTATGAAATCTAATTTAATTATAAGAAAAGCTAATGTTGAAGTTTTCTGTTAGTTTACTATTAGAGTTGCAAAAAACTAGTGCAGTGCTGGAATTCTTTTCAGGTTAACTCTCAGTGTGAAAATATGGGAGTAGTTGAACTACTAGAAAACAAGTGACATGTTTATAAGCATACAATTTAAACTGCAGTAAGCTGTCTGCATTTATGTCATGTCTACTTGAAGTTTGGCTTATTAACATTTTTATAAATGGTTTGTTTCTCTTCACATATGTAATTAACATAACTTTGGTGTATTTTAATTTCTAAGAAAAAAAAAAGGGGGGGGGGGGCAGCAAATGATTACTTTTCAGCTGTTTGTCTTCCCTCCAGTTTTCTCTGCAAGTTTAGGTTTTACTTTAGAATTCCATCTGTATTTCAGCATTCTGACAGCCTCAGGTTTGGACTTGATTGTTTTTTAATTTCCTTTTTCTCTTCTCTCCTATTCATTTCTCCTCAAATTCATCTGCACTCAGAATTTCTAATGTACAAACTGCTGAACAAATGAAAAAGCATTGAAGAACTCCCAAGTATTACTTGTATTGAAGTAATTGAAAATAAATCTGATTTGTTTTGTTTTTCCTAAGTGTGAAGCTAAAATTAGATCAAGGTTCAAATAAAAACGTACCTTAGAGTTGGAACAGGAACCAATTTGGGATGGACTTGTTATAGAAATTGCTCATGTGAGTTGCAGAGCTGACACTTAGCAGAAAAATAACCACCCCACCATATGTAATACCGATTTGAGACATTATGGCAGTGACAAAATTGGCTGCACCATCACTGTGGAAAGAACAGAGCATTATATGTACTGTCACTAGCTCACGTTTTCACTCCTTCATCCTTTTCAAAGAAATCTTTGTGTGTTTATTTTCCCACTGTGATGAATGATAGCTGACACAAAGGAAACCCAGCCATGGCAGTGCATACTAATCACAGCCATAATAGGATGCTCTGCAGTAATATCTATCTCCAGTAAAAATCCCATAACTTTAGGCAGCTACTAGGAATGTGAGCAGTTTAGTTCTGCTATTTGCTCATTGGGATCCACCTGTTCTGGGAATATCTGTCCTATTCCTTACCTTGCCGTATTCACATAAAAGGCAAAGAAGTGATGTTTGGGAATTACTCAATTTTTATGCTAGATTGAGTTTGCTAGTAATATGTTCTCTGGTTGTTTTGTTGCTGTTTTGATTTATTTTTTGTTGGTGGCCTCTCCCCCCCCTTTCTTTTTTTAATATTCATAAGAAAGAACTATTCAAAATGACAATTTAATTTCTGTACATTTTGCAGATTGTAGTAACCTGTAACCCAGTCATCTGAGGATTGCAGTGAATGAGACCAGCAAAGGTCTGAACTTCAATTCTATAAGATCTTGGAAGATGCGCCATCTTATTCACAGGTAGGCTTTTTAAATGCTGTAGATTCTCCTTTATCTTCTGAAGACTGGTCATAACAATAATCAACTCACCCTGTCAAAATGTAATGAGTTTAGTTTTCTTTTTGTAATTTTTTTTTATTTTTATTTTATTTATGTACTAAATACAAATTTGTTTTGAGCCTAGGAAACAGATGGAAAAATCCCAGTACCTATTGTTATATTCAATATATTTCTATATATATTTATTCTATATATAACTATATTGTTATATTCAATATATTTCTCCTCATTTAATACAATCCAAGGTTTACACTACTACTAAGCAATAGACTATTTACAAATGTCATTGCTGTATTTTACCCTTCTTGGGCTATTTCAATTTACATGCAGATTGGAGAAAGCAATAGTACTTTTATAATCTGTACTGCACCTCTTAAAGGACAGAAATACATTCTGTCTTTGAGCTTTACTTCTGTAATCCTTTTTTTTTTTTCTCATAATTGATGGGTTTTCTTTTTGTCAAATGGTATTTGGCTCATTTTGGTGGGGAAAAAAAAACACAACAATGTCATAGGTTTCCTCATTTTTATTTGTGTCGTCTACTTTGGTTGTTGCTTAGAAAATAGCATATAAACTATGTATACTATAAACTGCTATATTCTTGTCAAGAATCTAATCCTGGTGATGATGTAACACTGGAGTATTTTGTCCACATGTACCTGAAAAAAGAAAAAGAAATAAGAAAAAAAGCAGATAGAGGCTGACATCTTATCTATATTTTAATGAAGATTATTGTGATGTATGTTGACTGAGAGTATAATAAATTTGAAGCACAGTCTCTGAAAGACAGCAAAGTTTTTGTTCCTGTTTAGCTTTTTGGTCTATGATGAAGTGTATGCTAGAGAATAAAGTAGAAGTGATGTGAAATGATAAAATTCCGTAATAGTTTGTGCATTACAGCTTTGTTGAATGCTGGCTTATGACACTTAATGTGCAGGTAGATATGGAGTGAGGAAGATCTGGATACTGATTGTCCCCTGCTGAAGTTGCATAGAAAAGGTGAACAGCTGTAGAGAGTAGCTTGACGTTCTGTCTGTTTAATTTCAGTACAATATAAAAGCAAAACCACTATTTATTGTGCTCTTTTTAAAAAGTGTGTTGATATTTTTCTTTATAGTAAGAAATTTTTCTGCCTGAATACCAGTAAGTAATCATTCATGACATTTAAGCTGCACTCTTATGCTGCCCTATGAAATTGTGTTGTTGTTGCTGAAGTTCTGTTTTACTATGACTTCTTTTTGGTAATCAAGTGATGTATTGTATGCAAACACTTAGAGATTACTGCCACAAAATGGTAATGACAACTTTAGATACAAAGATGCTACAGTTTTCAGTTATTCTTTTCAAACTCCATGCTTCTGAGGGTAATGGAGAGGATTTGGGAAGCTAATACTGTATCTTAGAGACTCTTCCAGATATGTAAAAAGTGCTTCTGGAGTGTTAAAACTATTACCACTTGTTATCTTGACTAGGTTCACTGGAATTGTTCCAAAGGAGTTTTGGATTTGAGGGTACCCCCTCTGCTTTGTAACATAGCTTTTGGATGATACATTGCCATGCAATTTTCCTTTAAAATTTTTGGGGTTTTTTTTGAAACCTGTCAAAACAGCATTTTTTGAGAGCATTCAGCTAGACAGTATGAGACCATAATAAAACTGATAATAACAAGTAATAAGAAATGATGACATTAAATTTAATCTGAAACTTCTTGAGATCTAAGCTTAGTAGAATACTTTCTGAAAACACAGAGAACACAGACAGGTGGAATACTGTATGCTTTATTTTTTAAATAAAAGATTGGGAGGTTAGGCACAGTTGAAAACTTGGTAAAATTCGAAATAGGTTAAGTACCTAGTTCTCAATGCTCTTGTGTAAGCTCCGCAAATTACACTGCATTTTTAAATGCTCAAATGTACATCTCTATCTCACAGGAGTGCAGCTTCTTGTATGACCTAGGTAAACCTATATAGGTTTTATATGTTTGTGTTACTTGTGTAAATATATATACATATAAGTAAAGATGGAGAAATTAGTATATTAATGAATATACTTTAGTAGAGAGATATTAGAGAAACAGAAAGTAATATATTTGCCTAATTCAGATTGAATTGAAGTACACAATTTTTTTTTAGCTACATAAATTTTCTGCTAAGGAAAATAATTAATAGAAGTGTGAACCTTGAAGAGCTCAGAGCACAAAGTGAGCATTATTTAGCCGTCTGCTCTGTCCCTCACAAGCCTACTCCCTTCCTTTCTCTTCACTGCAGGTTTTTGCAGCTAAACATATTGCTTGAAAGTATGCATGACAGGCAGTATTCCAGGTCATCTTAATATCTCCCAGTCTAGCAAAACAAAACGGATAAGGAAAAAACAACAACACAATAACAACTTTCTTGTCATCAAAGAAATACTACAGAGAGATGAAGAGGCTTGGTTGTGGGACAACAATCCATAATTTAAGTTGCAGATGTCTCTGTAATTTAAGCAGCAGGCAGAACAACCGCTCAGTTGTAGATACTCTGGGGAAAGGATACCCAGAGCCTTGTAAATCATGGTAAGGATTAGAAGTGATGAACATTCATCTTCTTAACCTCGTAAAGCAATATTGCAAAGCTGAGGATTACAACTTACTGTGCAAGTAATCTTTGTTCAGGGATAAAGGGTGTCAACTTCTTAAAAAGCTTCTCTCAATTAATAGTGGTGTCTACCTCTAGAAGGAGAGAAATCAGTCTTAAAACCAATTTTTAATGTATTCCTACTATTAAAAGAATACTCAACATATCCCACAGCAGTAGGAAATAGAAATGGAGTAACTGTTTGCTGAGATAGTTGGTTTTGTTGTTGTTTTGTTTCATTTTTGTTTTCAAAGAAGGGTAATGGGTGATGGTTTGAAAGCTTTATATAATAGACAAAGCTCAAAAAAAAAAAAAAAAAAGCCACTTTTCCCATAAGTCTGAACAACCCTTTCTCTTATTTGTCCTCAGCTTCTTTTTAAAATACAATTAGTATTTGATTAAACTGCTCATTGCTATTACAAAGAGGCTTAATGGACATGGACCTTTTTAAGCAAGTCCAGAAGAGAGGCCATGAGGATGATCAGAGGGCTGGAGCGACTCTCCTATGAAGAAAGGATGAGGGAGCTGGGCTTTTTTTTTTAGCTTGGAGCTGAGAAGCCACGTTGAATGGGGCTCTGAGCAGCCTAATCTAGTGGGAGGTGTCTCTACCTATGGCACAGGGATTAGATCTAGGTGATACTTAAGATTCCTTCCAACCCAAACTATTCTTTTGATCTGTGATTATAAAAAAAAAAACAAACAAAAAACGAAAAACAGACTATGACTTCTGGCTGCTAAATAAGCATTCTCAAGCTTGAATTTATCTATATGCTTTGTAATCAATTGGGTGAAGAATGTGAATATTTCCTATTGCACCAGAAGAAAACTTAGAATTATTGTATGCTGACTTGTGAAATGTAGGTTGCCAGCATCCCTATAAACAACTTCTAATGCATTTACTACTGTATTCAGAATCCCTGATTTTAGAGGAACTGAAAGAATCTAAAAGTTATTGGAAGAGAAGTGCCATTAAGAGATTTGTTCACCGGCAAGCTGAGAAAATCGGGTAGAGTTTGTGGAAGCAATTTGTTGTAAGGCGCTCTTTTTGTGATATATGACTACAGATCTGTGACTTTTCTACATAGGATATAATACAGAAAAATTCTGACCAGTAGAGTGCTGTATTTGATCAGTGACTATGACCAATTTTTTATATATATGGTAAAGCAGAACATAAGGTTCTTGTAGGTTTGAATCTAACTAATGGAAAGTACCTGGGAAGGAAAATGCAACTTTGATGATGTTGCTCATGAAATGATAGGGTTGAGGAGAAGAAGGAAGACAAGAAAATTAAAATAATTTACTTTCTGGAAGCATATTTTGGTAAGCTAAGATATTTATAAGATTTTAAGTAGGGTATATCTAAGGAGTTAGAGGAATTGGTAGTTATTTTAACAAGTTATTTAAGAAAGTAGTGAGAAGAAGAAAACCTGTCATCAGAGGTTTTTACTGTTCTGTTGATTCCTTCATTTTTTTCTTTATCAGTAATTGAGTGGCATCAATTAACACCAGCAGCAAAGGTTATAGGATCTCAGGTGACATAGATCACTTTTCCAAGTAATTATTCTTTTTCATATTGTGCATACATGATTAAACTTATTCCAGGTTACTTGCTGAACCAACTGAGTCTGTCTTAGTTTTAGAATGGATATGATAAGAACAGAGTGGAAAAAAAGAAGAGATGCAGAATTATAAGTTATCTTAATGCTAATGCTAGGGAAAGATAAACAATCTGGAAGGCATATAAGAAAGAGTAATGTTTAACAAGCATTTGTCAATAATGAATGCTATCCTTTTACAGTAGGAAAATTGGACAGTTGGTTAATAAGAGTAGATATTATCTATCATAAAGTTAGTATGATTTTCATTAAAAATATTGTATAATACAATCTAGACAAAACTAAAAGTCTGTATGCAAAGAGTGTGAAAACAGTATATGTAAAACAGTCTGAAATTCTTAGCAGTCTGAAAGAATGTTTTGGGTACCAATTTTTATAAACTTATTTGTAAGTTGAATGGGAATTACTTATTATTAAATTTGTATGAGTTTGTATTTGGCTAATAGACTTAAGAGACAGTATAGTGTAATCTGCTGGTTTATTTTCAGTGCCTTTGCATACTTTAAACCAAGTCATGCTGTCATTATTCTTAACACAACTGTATTTCTGTAAGCTTCTGCTTTTCTACTAAGAAGTGTCTTTATGAACTGTCTTCTCAGCTTCAATAATTGATGTATTTTGGGATCATTGCTCCTTCTTGTTCCCTTTTGGATGTTTTTCAGAAAACCTATACTAAACTTGTGGGTTTTGGGGTAGAATCCCTTGGTTAAAAAAATATTTTCGTTGTTATTTCTTTTCTCTTGTTTTTACAAAAGGACAGACACATATGTATGCAGTATTAAGTTACTTTAGAAAACTAATTGTTTATTTTCAAGTTCATTCCATTATTACAAAAAGAATTTGAAGACCTTTGTATTAATTCAGATTTTCCTGAAAGTTTTGAATGATTTCCTTCCAAATAATGGAAGTAGAAAGGAGTATCCGAGTAGTTTAAGCATCACTCTTTTGGAATCTGAGACATAGCTTTGAAGAAAGAAACACTATTTTGTTACAAAGCATACTTAGCCTTTGAAAATAATTATGAAAAACCTTTTTTCTTTTTTTTCTTTAATGAAATAAGTCTCCTTTTCTGGAGACATTCAAGGCCTATCTGGATACCTAACTGTGCAACCTGCTATAGGGAGCCTGCTCTGGCAGGGGATTGGACTAGGTGATCTCTAGAGGTCCCTCCCATAAACATCAAGAAAATTCAGTCTGTTGTATAGATCAGCAAAGGAAGCCAAACTAATCAGAAGTCTAACATAATAGTTTTCAGTTCTTCACTTAGGGTTCAGTGCTCTCAATATCTGGTTTTGGTGCCCCAGAATAATCTAGCTTTTGAAAATCAGTAGAATTTGTATTTATCAAGTTTTTATAAAGCATTAGTAGGTGGCTCTAAGAACAGTCATGTCTGAAAAGAACTGAGAGTAGGAATATAAATACTGAAATACTGATATTGACCTTTTCTTGGTTAGTTAGCGTAATTGAGTGGGACTCTTTTTCCAGGCTTTTAAATGGTATGTTTGTTTAGTAATTTGAATATCAGATTTTAATATGTACTGGAATGTTAAATGCTGTACTTATTACACTCTCATTTATTTCATTGCCTCTTCCTTTTCAATTTGGCAAATTATTTCTGATGATGTTAAGTGGAGGGAAGGGCCCCAGTTTTTAAAAGGAAGCTGCCGGTGGAGATTTTCAGACATCATGACATGAGAAACTGCTTTTCCAGACCTATATTTACTGTTAAAATCCATCCACAAAATAACTTAGTAGTTATTAATCAGCTTTAAAATTGAACAGATCTCCGAATAAAAATGCTCTAACATCAAGGAATAATGTTCCAAGGAGCAAAGATCTTTAAATATATATAAATTTTCACCCTGAATGTTCTTTGGGCATATCATCACTGATATCATATATTGTTTTTAAGTAAAAGAGAGTTCACATTGTGATTGCCTTACTTTTCTCTCAGAATGTCAAAAACAAACAAACAAAAAAAAAACCCTGTACATACATAGCTTGACACTTCTAGTAGTTAGAATAAGAGATAATTAAAGTATTTAGACTGTCTATGGACTCAGATATCACCCTGTAGTCTTTTTTTTTTTTTTTTTTTGCAATCACTTGTTACAGAGAGCTCACAATCACAGGACTATTGCCTTTTTTTTAAGTTTTTTTTGTTTGTTTTTTTTTTTTTTTCCCCAGCTGTTTCAGGCCAGACCATTTGTCAGATGCTTAAAGAAGTGTTGTAGAGTTTTACAGGCCTCAGGGCAAGACTTTTTCTCATCAGAATACCTGTATCCTACAATAATATCATAATGATTATACTAGAAATGTCTTTCTAGACAGTTTTTCTGTGGTGATTTTTCTTCTAATTTGACCATTTTTCTTTCTCTACTTACTTTGAGCATGTGAAAATTCATTTAGTTTCTATTATTGCACTGGGATGTTGGTTATTTTGGAAATACTGCCAATAAAACAGAATGCAGGGAGACAGTTTGCTTGTTTAGCTGTGATTTGGTCCTAACAAAACTGAATTCTGAGCTTGGATACTATATGTATTGAGGCTTTTTTTTTTTTCCCCATGATTTCACGTAATCTTGATGATGTCTTTCTCATTGATAGTCTTTTTTCTTTTCCTTGCACCAGAAATATGACCCAGATGCACAGTTTTTCATTCTCATAAAACACATGCTACTGGATTTGTCAATTCTTTACTGAATCACTGGTTAAAGCTGTGATTCAGGAAAACCAATAAGGTAAACAGGGAAGGAATCACGTCTACTCAGTGAACTGGCAAAAAGCACTCTTTATTTAGGAAAGTTAATTTTGCCTAATGTGAATATCTTTTCAATATTTTTAATATAGCCTTCTATAAATTGTAATACTTTTAATGTATGTAGAGTGTATTTAAGCAAACAAGGTCATCAACTGCTGGTTGTAACTGCTTTCAAAACTGATTATTTATTTGGGATTCTTCAGATTTTTGTGCCAATTTGAGATGATTTTGAAAGACACTGATATTTTGAGCAGAATTTAGGTTTTGCACTCTAACAAGCTGGTTGAACAAAGGTTCACGTTTCAAAGACTATATCATATTGAATTGTGATTTTCAGTAACTCTAAAACTAATCCAAAGAAATCAAGTTCTTAAGGAAACTCCAAATACGCTTCAAATGTTTGGAACTGAACTTGTTTAATACCTTTATTCACCTCGATCAACTACATGTAGAAAATGGCAAATTATGTTTGTTGTAATTCCATCTAACTTGAAATAGCTGCTTAAAGAAGTTGTTTATAAAAATTTATGAGTAAGGTAATATTGTCTAGATCTGTTGAGGCATTGTTTTTTTAGGAGTAAGGCTTAAGCCACAAAAAAGGGGGTGGTTTTTGTTTATTTAGCAGAAAGGAATTGCAAAACTTGTTTGTGCTACTACTGATTCTGATATAATTCTGAAATACTGATGTAATTTTGAGTATATCTGATAAGTGCTTGTGTTTTTAATATTAGTAGGGGTAGATACAAGTAAAGCAAAATAATGTTTGATTCAGTTAAAAGTAGAACTAGAAAATTATAATCTAAGGATGTAAATATTTCAGAAAATGGTATACAGTATTGAAGAGTTATGAGTTATTGCACTTGGAAGCAATAAATGCTATCTTACCAATACAGCACTCTGCCAAAACTAATTAGCTTTGATGAGAGGATTTATTAGCAATGGGGCAACTGGGCTGTCACAACAATTCCTCTTCAAATTATTGCTTTATGTCCTTCTATGATACCATAGTGTACTGTACAAGGTGAGCATCAGCTTTCGTTCTGCTCACTCAAGCAAGTCTGTTTTAAGAAACAAGAGCATGGAAGAGAAACCTAAAGAATAATTAGATTTACAGGATGAAAATATGAGGTCCACACAATGGTAAAAAACAAAATATTAAACCCAGCAACTTAGAAAGATCTTGAAATAATCAGTGGAATTGAGTTAGAAAATTTTGCAGTGATTGCTTTGTGCAACGTTTGCAACAGTCAGAATTAGCACAGCTTCTTCACAGTCTTAATCCTAAATTTAGATGAATACCATCAGAAATCAAGTAGTTTTCCTATGTATGTTTCGCGTATGCAATTTTTGTTTTTCTGAGGAGACTGTCTTTAAGCAGAAGCTGAACTGACGCAGTTTTTTTCATTCTTGCCATTGAAATGTCCCTGTTTGCCAAGTGGCAAAGGAGTAATGTGCCTAGTAAAATTGCTTCGCTATGCTGGTTGCATATGCTCTGAACATAGAACTTGTTCAGAGTGGATAGTAAATCAAAGAATTCAGCAAAGATCAGTTTAAGTATTTCCACCTGCTCTTCTGTGCTGTCAGCCTCCAGGTTCAGATCCTATGTGCCCATGGAGGGCCACAAAGAGCTTTGTGTTTCTCTGTAGGATTTATAAAGTTAAGATCGGTACGTCAATATCCTTTTATTTTATTTGTATGTGAGAATCTTGAAAATATTCTTGTAAGATGTTTCTAGGGTTGATTCTTTTCTTTCTTTTTTTTTTTTTATTTTTGGATTTTCAATTTTTTTTTTAATTGCAGACTATTTCTCACCTCAGGAGTATGTTTGGTTATGTAGGCCAAGACTGTGTGTATTTATCTGATGTAGACACAAGTAATGTGTGTATGGGACCAACAAAACATTATTTGCTTTGGTAAGCCTGACATTGATATCACAATGCTTAGTGGTATTACTCACAGATGCATGAGCTTTGCTAACAGCTGCAATTTTCAATTATAACACACTATAATTTTATAGGAATTATTTAAATATGCATTTCTGGAACAGGATATTAAAGAAATTCAGATTGTTACAGTCTACTGGGTACATAAATTGTATAAGAATTTCAGTCAAGCTTTAGGGAGGAAAAAATAGTTGTGTCAAAATGCTGTAATATAGTAAAAAGATTCTTGTACTAGGTCAGAAATATCTGTCACCTGAAATATATTCTAAATATTATCTATTAAAAATCGTTAGATGGAGAAATTAAGAACACAGAGATGATACTCATTTTGTATACTGTGCTGTTTTTTCATAAAATTTCACTCAATGCAGATTAAAAATCAGTGGCAGTAGCATAGGATTTTTCACTTAGAATTCACCTGGGGGAAACAAACATTCATCTGATGTCAGTGTGAATTTTAGCTGAAGAGTAAGAAAACAAGACATTTGAAAATGAAATCCAGTTGTTTTTTTTTTTAAGTGGTTGAATTATGTTTTTTAACTTGTTATTGAAAAATGTAATCAAATAATTAACATGGTGTTTTTTTCTGAAATCAAATATATTATTAAAAATACTAAAAAATAGCAATGCAAAATGGGAGTGTTATGGATGGGTTGTTCAGAACTAATTATTCTTTTTTTTTTAATATTGCTATTTTAATCTGCTTTTTATGTAGATGGATCAACAAAGAGTGAGCACAAAGCTGATTGAGGAACTCTTGCCTAATGAAAGAATGACTCACCTTCATAGCATAATTCTACGTCATAAGGATTTTTGCTCTGGCCTTTCAGTTCACTATTGTCATTAATCCAATAGGTGATAAAATAGAAATATGTATTGTTTATAATGCATACATTGCATTTACATTACAATAAAAGTATTGCATTTACAATTACATTGCATTTACAGTACAATGCATAGATAAATTTAGAGTAATTTGCTACTTATAAATCAAATGAGAATTCACAGCATTTCAGAGGCTAGGGTCAACATTCAGAATGAGTGAAAAATGGAAAAATAATCAGTGAAAGGTGGGTGGAATAGACAAAGGAAATCTCCATGTGCAGAAGTAGTCAAATGGAAAACTGAGACTGAGGAATTGCTGATGAAGTAACTAGTCAGGGAGGAGAAGGGTAGTGGGATTACCAACTAAGATAACTCTGTAAAATTGTGACAGGATATGATTTGAAGAATGCAGAAAGCCAAAGTTGGCACATAGAATTAAAAATGCCAAAAGAAAGATAGAGGAATCTACAGTACAGACATTCCTCTTTAGCTTCTGAAGGAATTCTAAAGTTATCTTGGAGGCTGGTTCTGGGTACATGGATGAGACAGTGACTAGGAAGAGTCAGCATGGATTTCCCAAGACCAGCCAACCTGATTGCTTTCCATGATATTTCCATTAAATAACTGGACTGGTGAAGGGGAAAATAGTGGGTGGAAGAAGAGGGGAAAAAAGACAGTACAGACTCTATTCTCAGAGAAATTCAGGATGCATCTAGTATAAGCCCTGAGCCACCTAGTCTGACCTCACAACTTACCCTGCTATGAGCAGAAGATTGAAGAAGGCACTTGCTGCTCCCTCTGTAGCCTGCATTATCCTGTGAGTCTTCATATATGTCATTAGGGAGGAAAAAAAAAATCATTCCGTTTTGGTAATCCTTTTTTAATGTTTTGGACATTGCACTTCAAGAAAAACAGGAGCTGTTTTCTTAGAAGAAACACAAAACAAAAAGCCTGTGATGGAAATTAACCTTGCCCTACCCAAAAAAAGAAAAAAAAAGTCTTATAACTTAAAAAAAAAAAAAAAAAAAAAAAAAAAGAGAGAGAGAAAGATGGCTTTTGAGCAAACCTTTGAAAAAATATGGCTTTATGAAGAGAAGATATAATCAATGAAAAATTTTCATTTGACCTGAAAAGCTTCTGAAAGAAGGGGAGAATAACATTGTACATATTCAGAACAAGAATTAAGTACTTTCTTAATTTATATCAAGAGAACCTTGGGTTGCGTACAATTAAAAACCTTATAATGGCAAAAATATTACTGAAGTAGTCTATATAGAGAAGCATGAAGTCTTCATTATTAGAGGCATTTAAGAACAGCGGCATTTGTTAAAAAGTGATTCCTGGGAGCAGAAAAGAGAACATTTGAATATATTTCATGTTGTGCATGCATAGACTATGCAAAAATGATTTAAAGCTTTCCTGACTTCAAGCCGCTATTGTTTGCAGTATAACTGGGAGGTAATTCTTTAAAAAACCTTCAGACAGTGAGTGTGTCAGGATTTGTTCAAAGACTGTCTTAGCTGTCGGTTTCACTACTTTTTTCTGTAAGATTTATGTCAAATCATGTTAAAATTTAACAGTACATTTTTACACATGTCTTTGTACAGAATACAGTCTTCCTTGAATTATGTCAACCCAAATTCTAACATTCTCAGTGTATGTTTTCAAATGCTTCCAAGAAATACGGAGATATGTTTTTGGTTTTGTTTTTTTTTTTCCAGCAGTTAATTAGAAGAGCAAAAAACAAAGCTTTATTAATTACCTATATTCAGTTAGCTGAAATAAAAATAAAGGCTGTTGTAAGAGCTCATTCTCTATTTTCTTTCATGAAGAGCAAGTATTTCTGTTACCTGTGTGTGAGGATGTTGACAAGGTTTTACTTGGAAGTATATGGACTTGCAGCAGTCTGAGAAGTAGTTGGTCAGGAAGGTGGTCTCATCTTTCCACGTTCTCTTTGGGGGATGAGAAGCTTGAGGCATCACTACAATGCAGTGTGCTCCCTTGTTTTCTCTGCAGTGTGGGCTGGTACATTGAGAGTAGGGTTGCTTGAAACAAGACCATAGCTTTTTCTTTGTGGTTTGTTTGAGTTTTAGGAAAAGCAGTAGTTTGACATAAATTGTTCAATCCCTTGACAACAGTGTGTTATACTGAGAACTTCATACATAATCTTTATTGACCCTGATCCTTCTACTAATTTCATGTGTTTCACTGATATTGCTCTGCTTCCACTATGCAGGCAAGCCTATGCAATGCAGCATTGCCTGAAAAGGGAACATCTGCTACTTTTTTTCCTTTCTTCCCCCCCTTTCTTCCCCAGTCTTTCTGCCTTCCCTTCTCTTTTTTCTGCCTTCCCTTCTTTTTTTTCTGCCTTCCCTTCTTTTTTTTTCTACCTTCCCTTCTTTTTCACTCTTCTTTCCTTTCCTTTTTTTTTCTTTTTTTTCTTCTTTTTTTCTTTTTTTTTCTTTT
>JAPSGF010000028.1:5031663-5062247 GCA_035772895.1 Perdix hodgsoniae | reverse complement strand
ACAACTCACAGTCATGAAAGAGATTAGGCTTTTTATATGACAAAGTGGCAACCTGGGATTCATTTACAGCATTGTTTTTACCACTACCTGAACTGCTTCATAGAAAGAACTCTATATTTCTACAATGTTAATTGTGTAAGATCCACACAATTTCCAGAGGATCTCAAAATTTGATGTAACCTTCAAGTTACAAGCAAAAATGAAAAACAAAAGAATTGCAAAAAGAGAAGTTGAAAATAAATCAGCATTATGTGAAGATATAATAATTATATTCACATAATTATGTGAAGAAATGAATGCATAGACTAAATTTCAAGACAGTTGTATGAGAAATTATGCTGAAAGTGAAATTGCTCATTGAAATAGAAGCAGCTCCCTAGAGGCTGCCTGTGTTGTGAAATACTATTGTGAAAAACACCAATGTAAAATGGCTTTGTCTTATTCGGTGGATTTATGTATATGAAGAACAAGTTCGCTTGCTCTGCTGACTGAACTTTTTGTAATTTTTATGGCTGGTCTCTTAGCACTGAGTGCCAACACAAAACTTTAGGCAAGTAAAATAGATTGTTAGCAGGATTCCCTACTAAATTCAGAATCATTTGGTGAAACTTAAAGATGACTAGCATATACCCAACATGCCATTTTAGCTTCTACTTGTTGGAGCTAAGATAAACATTCGTGTTTTACATTGTGTAATGACTTTAAGAAAAGAAAACCTATCAAACCTATCAATGCAGCTGGAAATACTACATTCCCTGGCGAAGGCTGAAGAATGTAAAATATGATTTTATCTTACTTTGTTAGATTTTACAATTTAATTGTAATACTACCAGGTCTCATTAAAACAGGTCTTCGTAGCTTATATGTGTCTTTTTTGGTTTTGCATATTTGCATTTGTAGAAAGGCTCAGAAACTTTTTTGATGAAATGTATTTATAGATGAACTGAAAGGCAATAGAAGAACAAATCAATTATAAGCTGTGCCTCTAAGTTGTTTGATTATTTCTGTTACTTACAATATTATAATATTCATAAATATGGAATCTACCTATCTGTTTACCTGTCTGTGGATTTTTGTTGTATAAAATGGAGGTCTGTATAAAGACCAACGAAATCTATTGGTAAAACATATAAATTGAAAACATGTAATCAGTGATCTTCAAAGTGTTATAAGAACATAAATTAAGTAGAGTCTTGTCTTCCTTTATATGAAATGTGAGTAAAAAATATCTCGAATGGTAGAATAACATGAAGATGTTGTGGGAATGCAGAATCTGTTTTTGAGTTTCTGAGATATCGCATATAGTGATAAATTGTGAGCAACATAATTTAAAACTGAAACATTAGCTGAATTTTCCACTTACTCTTACATATATGGGTACTTTTAGTTATATTATATCCTATGGAAGAGTTGTATCTCAGAGATTGAGTAACAGAGGAATAAAGGGAATAATAGTTCACATTCTCAAAGAGAGAGTTCGGGTTTCTACACAATAGGAGTCTTCCCTTCAGTGAATCCTGAATTGTTTTCTTCTAGACTAACATTTCTTTGGCTCTGGATATCTGCTTTAAGCTGTCCTTTCAGATCAGGTAATAGAAAGGAAAGAAAGAAAGCATGAGAAAGGCAGACAAAAAGAAAACTTGTTAGAGAAAGGTCTACTATTCTCATAAGTGTCTGGTGCTATAAAGAAGGATCGAAGGAGGAGGAGGGCAAGCTGTCTTCCGGAGCTTTCAGGAGATGAGGTTTGGGAAAGTAGAACTCTTCCAACCCCATTCAAGACTTTTTTTTTTTATTATTATTGGTTATAAATTTACAATGAAACACCCATTTTGTAATAATATTTTCTGTGTGGATTAAATGCTTTATTCTGAAAAAGAAGTGCTAAGTCAAGCGCACACATTAGTTCATTGGGTTGTAATGAAAGGAACCATAAAATAGAGGGGTGAATAATGCGACTTACAGCTGAACAAGAGATCGTTGTCTTATTTTCTTCCTACTCATATGGATAGAACCTATATAAAGAGGGTCATAGCAAAGATGATCTTGCTCATTTTATTTTTCTTTCAACTCCATATAGCTGACCAGAAAACAGTCTTTGAGACTTGCATTAATAATGTAGTGAACTTTTACATTTTTTATTACCACAAGGGGAAGGATTCTTTTGTTTGGAACTTGATTCTGTCTCAAATTTTCCCTGGGATGTTTCAGTATGCTTTAATGTCATGGTTTGGGCTTACATTCAAAAAACTCACCTTTAAGTGTGTGTTTTGCTAAAATGACAGTTGTTTCAATAGATTGAATGCCCATGTTGACATTTCATTGAATACTTAAATATGTTGAATGTTATAGAGAATAATAATTGCCATTTGCTGTATCAGAAGTTGATTTGAAAATGAAGTCATATGATGGAAATGAGCTTATACACAAGCCAGTGAACTTCTGTACTAAACAAATTAATAAGGCACAACTTCTGAGAGTATATATTTGTACAGACATCTTTTTGGTCACATACCAAAATACTCATGAAATTATTCAGATCTTCCTGCAGCTGTTTGATTCATGAATGTAGAACTAGGAGGAGCCTTGAAGATCATGTATTCTCACAGACAGAAACAAGTGTGTATTTTTGGATAGATTTTATTATCTATACTTACATCAGTATTTCTCAGGAAAATTTGTGTTCACAATATCTGATATGCCCCATCATGGGTCTGTCTGCATAATGCTATTGGGTGTGTGCGTACCATCATGAAGCATCTAAATTACAGCATTACAGTCTATTTATTTGGATTTTTAGCTGATAATAAGCCTGTATAGGCATATTACTAGTTGAAAGACAAACTTGCAGAGCAAACATTCATAATCAATTTGAAGAAGAAATAAGACTTCTAAATATACAAGGAGTAAAGATGATCAAAGCTTAAGTAAGAGGGCAAAATTAGAAAAGGGAGAACTTGATGTTTTAAGGTAATTGCAGTGGCCTCTAGACACTGCTAGGAGAAAACTTCACCAAGTTCAGCCATCAGACTAATATGTTTCTTGGTTTTGTGTGTAGCAGATTTTCAGGGAAACTCAAATATAGAAAAGGCAGCACTGTGTTGTCTGTTGTCAGGCTCCCATCCCAAATTTTCATAGAATCAAGAAAACCTTGGATTAGAGGAGACCTTTATTGCCATTTGGTCCCATCCCTCATCCATGGAAAAGGACATCTTTCAATACATCAGGTTGCCCAAAGACATTGAGGCTGATCTTAAATATGTCCAAGTATGGGGGCATCCACAACTTCTCTGAGCAGCCTGTTCCACTGCTTTACCATCTTAATAGTAAAGGGTTTCTTCCTAATATCTAATCTTAATCTACCTTCTTTCATCTTAAAATCATTTCCCCTTTCTTATCCCTAAATGTCCTTGTAAAAAGTCGCTCATTTTTTTTCTTTTAAGATCCCTGTAAGTATTAAAAGACTAAAGTAAGTTCTCCCCAGAGTCATCGTATCTTCTCCAGAATGAACGACCCCAACTCTTTCCACCTCTATAGGAGAGGTGTTCCAGCCCTCTGAAAGTTTACTGAATAACTTCTGATTTATAATATCAAAGGATTTGCATTATTGTAGAGTTGAATGATAAAAATCTGACTGGAGAAGCCTGAGAAATATATCTTCTACAGAGTTTCCATGTGCCTTTGTGATGTAGCTTAAGACTCATTGCTAAAATTTGTTTTAATGCTATTGAGAAGATAAGGCAGCAAAAGAAACTAAATTACAGGGAACATTTCAGCTTTAGCGACAAAACTATTTTCCTTTGGGGACCTTTCACATTCTAAGATGCAGTAGCTGGAATAGATAGGAATTTAATTCTATAGCTAAGAGTGCAGTTAATAATACAGGTAATAATTACAGCACTGAAATTAATGATCTCATTTTGTACAGGCCTAGATATTGTAAAGTGCTGCTGTTACTTGAATGTATCAGATACTCAGTAATGGAATTTCCTTTCTCTGGTCTCTGGTAGGGAGAAAGAGGAAGCACTGAAAATAAACTTGGATTTTCAGTTCACAAATTGTATTTTGAACATAAAAATGAAGTCATGCAGATAATAATGCCTTTACAAATACCTGATTCAGTTATTTATACCTGTTTTATTTATTTATTTATTGGGGGGGGGGGGGGGAGCATGTGTGTGTGTAAAAAGTTTAGATGAAATATTTATTAAAAAGTCTTTTAATTTGATTATCTTTGTTTTTGAACTTGCTATTTGTTAAAAGCTGTTTATCTAGAAATAGAAGGCATTTTTTACCATACTTCTATCCCTGTTTTTTTTCTTTTCTTTCCCATGGGGCTCTTAAGCAATATTCAAGGCTAATATGTGGAATCGTGAAATAATAATTTCTTTGTTTTTTCTAGTTTTCTCTGATGTTGAAAGATAGTTCATAAGGTCCATGAGAAATGTTTGTCCTAACATATACCAAAACCTATAGATGTGTTTCTTTGTAAAAACTGTAATTTGGATACAGTGGTTTCTGTATATAAAGAGAAAATCAGAAACCTGCATTTCTGAGTATCCTGCTGCCAAAATTAAGATCTGGCTTAAAAAGTCATGAGATTAAATAAAAAAATCTAAGAAAACAGAAGTAATCATAATAGACGTTGCATGGATATACTTATTTCATAGGTATACATTATTATACTTTTTGTATATTTTAATATAAATTGTAGAAATTTCTATAGCTGGGCTTCAGTTTTGTAAATATATGTATGTATTTGCAATTAATGATTCAGAAACTATTCCAAAAATGTAAATAAAATAAAATAATTTTTGAACAAAGTCATCAAATGACTTTTTCAAGTGGTATTCTCATGCAACCACTTAATTATACTAATTAGGAAAAAAAATAATGAGAAGGAAAACAAAGCTAAAGAATTGCCATTTCTATCTCACACTTTCATGTTATGTATACAAAGAAAATTTCTGGCCAAGAAAGTTTGTGGCATGAGGTCTCAGTTCCACAAAGCATCTTTTGTACAGGTAAGCTATCTTCATCTTTTGTCAGCTACTTCTAAAATTATATAAATATTAAAGTTCTTCAGTGTACTAAGACAAGAATTAATACTATGACCACAAGAGCACCATACATGATATTCTGTATGCTTTCGAGGGGGGGAATTTGTTGTCTCTACAGGATTCTAAATGTTCTGGTGCTAAGTGTTTACATTGTCTGAAAGATTATTGTAGCATAGGCAGGATCATTTCAGGTGACTTGCTTATTCATGAAATAACTTTCCTAGATAGCAGTACAAGCAGGAAAATGCCACAAGCCCTCCTGGCTTCACTTGTTAAAACCACCTTACTCTTGTTGCAAATGTAACCAGAATAAAGTACTTAAGAGATTTGTAAAACAAAGGTTCAGCAAAGCATTTAACTTAACCTGAGCATTATCTTTGTGTCTTATGTGCATGCAGGAATGTATGTGAATACAGGATGTGTATAGTTAAGTATTTATATGTAGGATATAATTATACTGCTGTGTGGTGCAGGTGCCAGGAATGATCCCAGATCTGTGGGGCTTTGTTGTAGTTGAGGCACTTTCAATTTGTAGCAGATCTATTTACTCTATATAAATGTGCATATTACCAATAAGACTTTTTTTCTTTGTTTGTTTTTCTAATTCATGTTTGGGCCTGTCATTTGACATCCAAGTCCCACTCCTACACACTATTGCTCTTGAATAAAACCTCACATCTTAGAAATAGTGATACTGAAAATACAGTACAGTCATAGCTCACCTCTGCCTGCAGTGCTTGCAGCCAGATAAAGAGCATACGCAGTGGAAGGAGAAGATGGTATAGCAATTTTCTATGCTTATTCAGCATCTGATTCATGCAGTGATTCCGATACATAACTCAGCCACTTAAGTGATATGGAAATAATAATAATGGTGCTGATAGCTAGCATAGTAATTGAAGGAACTCAAACTGTAGATTTATGAGTGCATAACTTACTATTAAATTTGTTTGGAGGAAAGTGTAGTTCAACATTTTAATTTTAAAAAAAATATTGGAATCTTCATAGACACATGTCACATTCTTTTTTCACTTGAAGATTCTTAGCACAGTAGTATACTTTATTTCATATGCATACTTTATTTTTGTATAGGTAAGCTTACTTTATTCAAGACTTAGCTTATCAAGTGCTGCCCCATTTATGTGATAACACTGAAAGGTATTGGAAAATAATTGAGAAATGTTTTTACATTAAAAAGTACAAATACTGGTATTCAGAGAAGTTTGTGGTGGAGGGGAAATCCACCTAAAAACCATTTACCAGAAACATTTTCATAATCACTAGATACAGACTGGAAGATTAGATTAGATCATTTCTAAATAAAAACAAATTGAGCAAAGCAATTGAGTGTCTTATCAACATGTGGGAGTAATGTTTAGCATTCACAATACATCAATATATTAAGGAAAAATATAAAAGGTGGTTGTTCTGTGTTTTAAAGCATTGCAGTTTCTTGCCATAATTCTAGAAGTTCTTGCAGTCTAGCTTTATACCATGTGATATTGTTGTAATACAGTGTTGTTTCAAAGCATGAATGTCTTTGCAGTTTCTAGCCAAAATTGAAAGTATAATCAATAAAATACCAAATACAGAGACAAAAGGGGGTTATTCATCATGTGTTTCACTGAAATTGTATGAATGCTAAATATATTTGTAGTGTTTTTTCTTTCTTTCTCGTCATGCTAAAAATCATCGGAAATACTTAACTGCAGTGCACTAAATGTCAAATGCATGCCTGCTTTTGTTTGAAGAGCTCTGACATTAGAATAATGACACCAAGCAGGAGAAATTACTGTCTGTGCATTATGTTGAAACTTACACACCACCTGGCGGCTTTAAGAAGTGATTATGTTGCCACAGAAGTTACATCTGAAGTAGCTCATCAGGTCAGAGAGAGTCCAGCTCTGGACTGTCACAGCAGCACTGTGTGATGTGGCTAGAAATGTGGCATTGCTAGATGGATGAGAAAAGCATTCACAATTCCTGCTTTCCTTCTAATTCTAAATGAGCCTAGTTCTAAATGCACGCAAGGTTCTGAAGTCTTGTACGCTGGTCATTATCATGCCTTATTTCTATAGTTGCTATTATTTATAAAGACATGCTCATTCACCAATGTTTCCTTATCCTCATGGCCATTCTGGAATTATGTATACCCCAAAATAGATTGTTAGTAATTTCAGAGTTATTCCACTAATTTCTTATCTCTGAAGCATTGCTAATTTTTAATGCAGTATCTGGTCATAGATATATTAAAAGCAAGAAAGAAAGAAGGAAAGAAAGCAGGAAAGAAAGAAAGAAAAGCTTTGTTTTCTTTCTTAATAATCTAGTGAGAAAGCAGAAAGGAATGGGGATGTATAGATAACACTCTTACCATGGAACATGGTAACCTGGAGCCATGAACTTTTATAGGCTCTAAATAATCAGCAAAATGCACGTCTTCTATTTTCTAAGATTACATCTTTTCTGTACTGGTGGCATCAATCTGTTTATCCTCACAGTAAGGCTTATTTTTCTGCCTCTCCTTATCTTCTAGCCCTACTGTAAGTATTCTGTAATAGACTTTTTTTTTTTTTTTTTTTTTTTTTTAGTGAGTTTCCTTTCCACAAATGCAGACATTTGAAATTTTCCAAAGCCTAATGTTTTTGTGGAAACTGAACTATTAAAAAATGAAATAAAATAAAAAAATCTATTGAAAATCTATTTTTCCAGTCTAAACAAATAAAATCTAAATAAATCAATTAAAAGTAGGATTAAACCTTTATTAAAAATATTTCATGTACTATTTTCTGAATGATCACGATGAACTAGAAGACTCAGGGAGGCAGTATATGTTTGAAATAGGCCTATACAAATTGGATGTTGTCAGAATGTGCTTACCAGCCAGCTGTGTGCCTGATACAAAGACCATAAATAAATAAATAAATAAATAAATGTTACTCATCAGGAAAATCCATCAGATCCATCAGATTCAATCCACAGAAAAGTGTAGAACTCAATCAATACTGATTCAGTAACTTCAAAGCCTTGCTTCCTTTTCTTCACTTGCTCTAGATTCCAGTAAACACTTTTCACCCATAGACTTGTACTTCAGCCTATTGTGTCTGACCCATGAAGGGAGGGAGGGGTAACCAGATTTGCAAATATCTCTGGTTAGATTAAAGTGAAATAGCACTCAAAGTCTTCGCATAAGAGGAAAAAAAAACAAAATTCAATAGCGATGTCTATAAAACTGTTATTCTGTATGCACTGGCCCTCCTGCAATTATATATGTACACTGTGTTTTAAAGGAAATTTCAGTAAGTCCTCTCATATTTAACAAATTTGAGAGAGAGATCAAAAGAGAGTGATCACCAATCCTGTGCCCAGAATCAGGTTAGTGTCTTTTGTTGTTGTATTTTTCCTCTATTATTTTGCTTTTATCATTGACTTCTCCTAAGATCCTTCAACAAATCACTGCAGTTGTCTTTACTGTCTTAAGTTCATCAGCAAACCAGCTCACCTCACTGCATCCCTCTTGTTCAAGTTATTTGTGAATATTTCAAATAGCCAGCTCTAGAAATGCTTCTAGCACAAACTCTGGAGGAATTCCATAGGTGGCTTCCCACCTATTATGACATTTTGTGAGAAATATTGACCTATTATGAGAACTAACTCCTTTCTCCTACATTTTTAATTCATTTTTAATTCATATCTTTACATGATTATCTGTTCATGTAGTAGCTGCTTTGTTTTTTCAAAAGCCTGAGGTAAGGAACTTTATCAAGAGCCTTTTGGAAATACAAAGAGGATGTAAGAACTTGGTTACTCTTACTATAATGTGCTGAAAACTCAGATGACTCCTTAAGTCATGAAGTCTTACCTTCTATTTTCTCTTTCTAATTGAACAGAATCAACCAAGATATCCAGCATTATTATTTTTTTTATCCTCTATAATAATGTGTACTAGCATGTATGAAGTTTTTAAAATTATCATAATTAATGTTAATTTAATCCTTTGAGTTTTTGTCAAACTTTTCAGTGAATATTGTCTGGTTTTGCCTGTGTTTCACTCCAATTGTTGAAGGAGATGGTTTGATGTATTCACCCTGAGTGAGAGAAAGGTACCAATCAATGCCAAATATTGTCTGACTGCTTTATTACACATTCTAAGCATTTACATAATGTGGGGAAGTTAGCAATAGAAGAGAGGAATGTTAGTGAATGGATTATAAAACAGAGATAGTCAGTATCAGAGATCCAGTGATGTCTCATTGGTGGCTGTAGGTCTCTCAGATCAGGGAGGGGGTACTCACCTCCAAACTCCGTTTTTTATCTTCTTCATTCTACTCTCATCTACCTCTGGTTGCTCAGGGCAATGGTGTATGTGATCAATCTTCAAGTGATAACAGTTGAACGTGCAGCAATCATGCACCTCCTACCTGATGGGCTGTTGGGCATCCACACTGACTCCATAGTGGTCATTTTCTCCAAAACAACTACAGCGGTCAAGGGTGTTCTCCTCACTCATGTTATTTTTCCACCATTTAATATGTACACTAGATAATATCAGCTATTTTTAATAACATGCTATTTCATAAAGTGAAAAGCAGTTGGAAGCTCTAGTTTTGTCTAAGAGAGCCTACGCTGTCAATGGATAAAAGTTCACTGTGCTTTAGTAATTTGGTGTATTTAGGTGTAATTTGTTGTTTTTTTGTTTTTTTGTTTTTTGCCTTTAGATGTAATTTAGGCAGTGAATGTTTTCTTTATTCACATGCCACACAAAAACACAACAGTAAAAGAAATGAAGGGGCTGCTCCAAACGTAATGGCTCTTGTTTTATTATGTTGATCCACTGTGTCAGAGGTGGTCAGTTGATGGTCTGACAGCAGAGGTTGGAAGAACGGTGTCTGACATGGAAGTCCATGTGAAGCAAAGTCATGTTATTGAATTCTTCCATGAGGGAAAAATTGCACCTGTTGACACTAACTTACACTTGTTGATTGCCTACGGAGACCAACTAGTGGTAAGAGTGATAGCTGGTCACTTCCACTTGAGCAGTTCTTTATGAGAACCGGCTTGCAGGCTTTTCTTCATCACTGGTAAAAATGCATATCAGTTGTAAATGAGTTTTATGAGTTTTACTAAACAGTAGTAAATGAATTTTCCAACAGCTTCTGCATGAATGGATAACAACTTTCAAGAGTAGCTGATGTTTCTAATCAAAAATTAGATAAAGCTAAAAAAATACAGTTGCAAGGAAGTCCAGAGACTAGAAATCCATAAAATCCAAGAAGAATCTTGAATAACTATAACTATATGTGTATATATATATTTGTCTGTAATACTCTAGTTTTAACTATTGATTTTTTTTTTTTATGTTGGGAGCTGTTATTTTCTCCATATTTGTATGGTTTTAAACACAGTGAAATTTTACTAAAAGGTTAATATTAAGAAATAATATTACCTCCATAGTTATATTTTAAAATTGATAAACGTGTGCATCTTGAGTACATCTACTAGTTTTTGTATCTGTATTTAGAATTTATATTTACAATTCTATTGTTAGTATTGAAAAGAGAAAATATATACCTTTAGCTGCATTTTTAGTTTATACTTTTCTGTTTTTTATTGTTCGTTTATAGGGAAAAAAATAAAAAGGATTTTTAATGTACAAGTTTTTAAGTATTATTGAAGGAATATAATAGATAATTAATGTCTACTGCAGTGGTTTGGTCTTGACAAAACTTGATGTAAAATCAGTTTGTGGGGAGGGTTAATGTGCAAAGGTATGGATGTAATGGCAGAGGTACCGCTGCATTAAAATGCAGAGCACGTATGCCTATCTATATGTGCTAATAATATTGAGTTTTATATATAAGAGAAAGGCAGGAATGAAAAGTTCTCTTGCATACGGTGGCTGCTGAAGGAAGACAAAAATAGCTGACCATTCATACCTTGATCTGAAACATTCTCTAATTTGTATAAATAAGACCAAGATCAATATAAAATATTCTAAGTAACTAATCGGTATTTTGGCTTTCTTTTCTGAAAGAACTTTAATACCCTGATATACCTTATTATCTTTAAAGCTATGGGGTTATTTTTACAAACATAGTAGTATAGAAAATAATATCTGTTTAAATTACTCAGGTTCCTCTTGTACTTCCTTAAGTGCTTCTTTCGTAGTTCTCCATCTGTTAGAACACTCAGGAAGCAATTTGTATTCTAGGATTAGAAGGAAGTAAAGGGTCAGAAATAGTGCTGCCTGCATAATCTGACCAAGATGTGTAAACAAATGACAAGAATCGAACTCTTTGAGGGAAAGACCACAGTAAATGCTAGTCAGATACACTCTATTAGGCCAACTCAGCTATAAAAAGTATGGTCTGTCTACCAAACACCTATGAGAAGAAAAAAAAAAAAAAAAGAAAAAAAAAGAAGGAAACTGAATTGCATTGCTTTCTGGGTTTGTTTGTTTGTTTATGAGCAGACAAGGTGCATCAAGGTAAGATTACCCTTGAAGATATGCCTCTGACATTGGGAGTAGGTGAATGAGGTAAGTCTGGCTAGCAATTATAGGTTATAGAATATTAAATTGAGAGTAAACAATGTGCTTGAGCTGGGAAGAAGCATTTTTCATCCCCTAACCACTGGAGGAAGTCAGAGGGAATCCAAGAGACAGCAGACCTAAGCAAGGGTGCAGGGAGGAGATGATGGCAGAGGAAGAGAAGAAGTGAAATAACTAAAAGGAAGTCTTATGAAAAACAGTTATAAAGGCAGCACTTTATTTCACATGGGGAGGTTTTGCTGAGAAGTAGTACTGTAGCACAAATATTAAACAGTTATTCTGGAGAATTGAGTCTGCTTCTTTGTAGCTACGGTTCAAATTGAGTACTTCTGTCACACAGGTAGAGATCAGCTAGAGCTTCGGCCAAATCAGTGTTTGACAAAACATTGTTATTATTTATTTATTATTTATCATTGAAAATAATCTGCCACTTTGCTCCTTGACAAAGATGCTTTTCTCCAGACAGTTGAGATCTTTGGCTAGCATATGAATAGCAAAATCTCATGTACAACAGGCTCTTAAATGCAACGCAGACACTTATGTTTTCTTCTCTTTCAAAAATAAATGTGGTTCTCATTGGTTATCATTGTTGCTTTGCTTTCACAATACGTTTCTAGTGGTAATTTTTCTTGATCAGTGATGTCATCCTTAAATTTGTTTCTTTCTGTGTACTCAGCTAGTGAGCTGTTACTAACTAAAATGGAAAATAAAATAAAAAGGCTTAAGTACCAGGATATAATCACTTAAATAATCCTTAAATATCTCCTAAAGAAACCTGTGTACACAAGGAAACGAACAAAACTGAAGTTCTCATGCAGGAAGGATGCTGAAGTGCTTATAAACTATAATCTTATAAATTAGGCTTATGAACATGTTCATCATGACAGACATGATTTTCATAATTTAGACTTTATCAGGAAAGAAAATGTTAATTATGTAGTGGCATCATGCATCACAAAATGAGGAAGTAAGCGCTAGGAATCATAAAAAGAAATAATGCTAATGAAAAGAAGTAATTTGTGTGAAGTATGTAGTTAGGGTGCATCTTTGAACATTTAAAATATGTTACATTATGACTTTTTTAAAATTTAGTGCTTATTCGATTGTCACTGTCTAGAGCTGTCTAGAGCTGCACAAAAGATGGAATTTTCAAGTCAGGAACTAAAAGTTTAAATAATAAATTTCCATCAGCAGAATAATTCAGGAGTACTTTCCTTGTTGCTTTTTGGCACATGTGAGCAAAAGATATGAAGAAAGTTCTTCCATATGCAACATTTATTAGCCAAGTTAAGAAATAGTAGCGATTCAGCCACATCCATAATTCCCTAGCTTCACATTTCAAAAATAAATTGTTTTAATTTGATAATTTCAAGGCACTGTCAATAATCTACAAAATCTTTATTTTTGAGTTCGAGAAGTGTGGAGATGATAGTAGTTATATTAGAAACGATCTGAGCAGTGGAGAAGGAATTAAGAGAACACCATGAAAAAAAGGGGTTATTTTGTTTTTCCTTTAGGAAACAGCAAGAAATACGAAATTGAGTAAAAATAAAAATAAGAGTATGCTACCATGTTGCTCTGCCTTCAAATTCTATACCCATTTCTATAACTTACTGTCAGTTTTGGAGACTGTGGTGCAGTAGCACGAGTAAATAGCTCAGTGATACAGGCAGAGGAAGATTACTTCATTATTTCTACCTTAAAATCTTTGAGATAGTTAGGTTAAGTGGATTGATGATTTGATCCAAAGTGAGCATGAAGAATTATGTGTGATGGAGGTATCTATACTTATATATGTACATATAAGGCTACTTGTGCATAGGCAATAAATTTTACAAGGGACTCTTGCTTTTCCCATCTCCCCAGCATTGTGGTGGGTTTGTTTGTTTGTTTTTCAGGGGATCACTTAGCACTTATTCCTTTTGATTAGGGAAAATCACAAGGAATATCCCTAGAACAGACTTTTAAAATCAATTTACTAAATGTTGCATTCTCTTTACTTTATTTGGATCACACAAAGTCAGCCGAAATCTTACTAGGAAAACCATTGATCTGTCGAATTTTCTTGTTAAATTACTGCACGCTACATTGTTTATGTTAGTTCTCTTTTATTCACATTATGAATTGAATAGTAAAACTCATCCAGTTGTTACCATGTGGTAAAGATGTCATTTTGTTCAACAGATCACACCAAAAGGTAATTCTGATGACCAAAGAAGAAAGTCAAACCTAACCATCACTTTTTTTTTCATCAAAACACACCACAGAATATTCTCTGTAGCTGTGGGTTTGAGTAGGAGCAGCCATCTATTTGTGATGGTTGTCAATAAGTAAAGTCTGCAAAATGATCAGGTATTTGAAATTTCAAAGCCTTACTCATTAGAAATCAATGTTCAGCTTAGGTATGTGTTATATTCTTGACAGACACCATTAGAAAGTATTTAATATGAACAATTTCATAAATGATCCATTAGGGTCAGACTTCATGATGACTCCTGGGAGAAATATGCTTTTATATCTTTGCCATTTACTCACTCAGCTTTCTTTTCTGCTGGGAATTAAGAGCTGTAAATTCTCCAGATAGCTGTTTGTAGTCAATGAAAACCTGAGCTGAGTGTGGTAAGTTTTTGGCTGCTGTACTTTCCAGCCTATCCACTGCAGAAAGGGCTTACTGAATTTCAGCTTTATATCTGATTTGATTGTGGGATCACTGCTTTGTTAAGAAATGAAAGTGTACAAAGCCACATTCATTCTTGTTTTGAGCTCAGACCCTCCCTCAATTTGGTATTACTTTATGTGAATAGCATTTTATCCCTTTTGGAATCTCCCATACAGGAAGACATTTTCTATCATCTTTATTGGTAACTTGCACAATTTGTTTTCTTTGAGATGAGTTCCACTGCATCTTCTGCTAAGCGTTTCTGAGCTGCAGAAAAGTTTATACTGAGATCCAAATTTCATGTCTGACATTTATGATTATTCCTTAAAGGGTCTGGCATTTTCTGCAGGGCCAGCTGCTCTGTAGAGCCTGGGTGATAAATGCGATATCAATAAATTACAGAAAAAATGAATGAGATATGTAATCACAGAAAATACAGTCTAATGATGCTTAACTCATCCCATGTGTGCTAGATGAAAAAAATATTAACTACTAAAATTTAAATTAGATTTTGTGATAGAAACAGTCCAATGTAGTATCTGATTCAGTACATAAGCTGTAAGTCATCATAAGTTTTGTAACAGATAATAAGAAAAAAAGGAGAGGAGAAACCTGATAAAGAATTTCTGAAACTTTTGAAAAAAGGAATCCAATGGAGCATAAATTTTACTGATGTAGAAGTCAAATAGGGTTGTAATCATCTATGATAAATTAAGAATTGCCTTATTTTTGCTCCATTTTTTTCCAGTTTCAGCTTGTTCCTTAGGAACTTATTTTTTTTTCTTATAAATTATCACCCGATTCAAAGCACTTTTTTTTTTTCCCCATAGTAATATTTGTTCTAAACCATGTACCTCAGAATGTTTCAGACTTGAAAGAAGTTGGAGATTTCTTAGTTTTTCATTGTTTCCCAAACCACAGCTCATCCCCATTAACCTTTTGTCTGTTTATACTGCTCCGTCACCTCCTGAGGTACAGCTGCAGAAATGACCATACTGATGTATCAGTGGTCTTATGAATAGTTTTCTGTAGGTCATAGTCTCTCCAGAATTTTAGTAGATAATCTTGTTACTTATATGTACATCAGAGATCAAGTCTTTTGTTCAATTGCTTCATCACACTGAGAGCATACCAGCTGGTTATACATCCTTAAATTCTTCCCAGAATCAGTTTTCAGCAGCTTGCTTTTATTATTCACTTGTATATTCACATATATTACTGACTTGTACTTACAAGATATTCCAAAAGATATATGGGTGTGTGGATAAAATGTTCTCTGTTTACCAAACAATCATTTTATTTGTAGAATGGTCTCCTTTTGGAATTAATGTGCTGCTGGCTTCGTGTTATCTGCATTTAAAAATAATTTTTGTTCTGCTGAACTTAAATAAACACACACACACAAAGTACTTTTTTTATGTAGAAAAAAAGATAGGAATAATTCTGGTCAATTATTTCACCTTTATAAATAGATTTTGAGGTCCATTATTGAAAACATATCAATCTTCTTATAAGTTATAGTAGTGCAGAGATAGTAAACACTGCCAATGCTGTTATTATGATTTGGTATTTAACTACAAGAAAAATGACACTGGGTACTTAAGAGAATCTAAAGCGAGGAAAAATGTTTTATATTTTCCTGTCCATTAAAGAGTGAAAACATCAGCAATCTGCATATCCTGTAGCCAGGAAATCTGAGAGACAAAGATGCTGTAGACAGGCTGTTGTTGCTTTTATCATAGTTGTACAAATATTTATGTGAACAATCCCTCAATAATTAAAACAAAGTAAGGAAGCTTGCCTTTCCCCATCAGGGAATTGGAAAAAGAGTCATCAAGATATTCTAATTTAAACAAAAATAGTTCTTGATGTAGATTAGCAAAGAAAATTGGATAGAGAATTTTTAATTGATTCAAATACGTAGGTCAGCTCTTATGGATATTATTTTCAGAATAGAGATATGACAATGTCTCTGTTTTAAAGATCTAATAATCCGCATTAGTGTGCAGGTTTCTAGCATGGCATAGACTCAGTCTGACTAATTTCATTGATTGTTGGTTATCATTTAAAAAGCAGTTCTAGGATTTAAAAAGTAATGATTTATTTTGTCCTTAAAAAAGACTTGTAAAACCAAAAAATAAAATCTATAATTTCTTTTTGCCAACATTAGACATGAATTTTGCTGTTTCCTTTTTTGCTCTAAAACTGTGCAAGGCTTGTTTTTCTTTCCTGTACCTTTATGAGTTGATATATGCAGGTCAAACATAAACAGAATAGTTATTGATCTCTATGATTACTTTCCATTATATATCTAAGTCTAAAATAGATTATAAAATTGACTAATCTCAGTAGGATTTTATTTATTTATTTTTCCTACATGATTCAATAACTAAGCTGCATAGTAAGAAACAATAAAGCTATTCTGTTATTGCATTACTGAGAGGAAAATAGCTATGAAACTGGATGAATTTATAGCAGATCTGAACACTATTTTATTCACCAGTATGTTTAATCAAGTGTTGTTGATTACATAAATAAAGAGTTCCCAACTCATCTAAGAAAAGATATAAAGACAAATGAAGTACAGATTCTATAAGATGATGCTTTCTATGGCATTAGGTTTCTTGGTCAACTGTGTAGGGGCCATTTCAGTGACAACACTGAAATGTTCATCAATTGCATCTCACTATCAACAAGATGTTCTTCCAGTGAATTGAGGGGAAGATTCTAAAGGAAAAGTAAATATTTTACCATTTTATGAGGGGAATACTAATTTTCATTTGCAATTTTCCACTTCATAGTTAATTGATTATGACAGAAAAATGTACATACCTGAACTTAAAAATTACATATTACAATGTGGTAAACTTTTGGCTTCACCCAGTGTTTTGCCTGGCCTCACTTTTCCACGGCTATGTTATTTTCCTGAATTGTTTTTACTTTGCTAAAACTGTTAATGTACACAAAATATAAGAAACACTATCTTTAAGCCAATAGTCAGTAAAAAAAGGTGCTATGCTAAAGCAGTGATGTTGAAAACAAATGCTTTTTGAGTAGATGTTTGCTGGAATAGGTAAGAATTTGCATTTTGCAATGTGACATTGCTTAACAGTTTCAACTTACTTTGCTAGACACTGATTTAATTAATTCAGCTTACCTCTGCTGCAGTTTAATCCAATGACTTTGCTTAGCCTGAGACTATTACACAGAACTCTTATTTTAATACTTCTATTGTATCTATTGTTTCACTGATTTCTTCTGGAAATTTCACCTTTTTTTTCTCTAATTCTGCTAATAGCCTTCGGTGAGCTATAGTAGTTAATGTGTTGCAAATGAGAACACCTTAAATGGCTTCCTTTATTGTTAATTTTACAAAGCATGCACAAAACATACATTAGGGCTGTACTGGCAATTTTATTCCAAAAATGAGTGTAGTAAAAATTGATCATTACTATTTGTCTGCAACATATTTAATTGAGGGAGTGTGGGGGAAGAAAAAAAAAAAGAAAAAGAAGAAGAGGAAAAAACAACATAGAGCCTCTAAGACTTGTATAAAATGGAATATGCAATCCTAGGAGGTGCTATTGATCAGAATATAGCTTGCATCAAATTGTTTTGGCTCAGCCAGTCTCTAAAAGCAGTTGTCACGCTGAGTTCTCATCTGTCTTTGTCAATTCTATCCATTTCATTGAGGTACTGTTTGAAAGCTGAGTATAGGGAAAGAATGCTGCACTGCAGTTTGATTCCTTTACGATCAGCATCACTAGCTCTTTGGTAGTGCGCTCCTAATGAACTGTCATGTTCTGATGTTAGTGATGAACCTTCCCTGAAGAAGGTAAATGAAAGCAGGAAGAATCAAAGTACACTGTGAGTTTGACAAGTTTCACTGATGAAAGAGGTTGAAACAGCAAATAGCAGTTTGACATCTTCCATTTGCAGCAACTATTACTTGAAAATATATTCAATCTCCAAGGCAATTTTTACATACTTGAAATAGACAGTTATTTAGGAGTAGCTGGTTTCGAATAAGTCAGATATTTCTTCACAGTTAATGACTAGTAATATCAAATAATTACTACACCAAGAAAAAACTTTGTTAGTCACAGTTTCACAAATTTTGGCCTTTTGCCCACAAATCTGTTACCAAGTTTAGGTTTTTATTACTGTGTAAGCCTTGTGAGTCAAATAATTGTGCAATTAAGGCAAAGTACTGAATGTAAAATATAGCTATCATTTCAAAACAAAGTATCTTGAGATCTTTCTAGAGAATCAGTCTCAGACTACTTCTGTCTTATTGACTGGCCGTCAAATGTTTTCACAGTGCTTATTATTCAGACCAGCCTTCTCGTTTTGCTCCACAGCATTACATTTTTAATTCATTATTACTATCATTATGCAAATAAGACTGTCATGTCATTAGAGGTTAGACATATATAAAGAATGTTAGATAAGTGTGATACATATCAATAAATATGTTGAAGCATTGCAATTACAGAGACAGTAAGGGTTGTCAATGTCAGATAAATGTCAAGTAGTAGAAACATAGAACCTTTTTCCATTTCCGTATTGAATAATACTATAAAGTCCAATCATCTTCATAGTGCGTTATGTCTCGTGGCAAAATACGGAACTGATTTGCTGACAAGATTATTTTTTTTCCGCTTTTGATCTAATATTTCTCGCAATACTTATTTGAACTGTTGCCTGCCTACTGTTCCAGTCTAGGTTACTCACTAGTTTACTTTCTCTTTTGTCTACTTTGTGAGATGCAAAATAAGCATATTGAACAATTAAGCTATGCAAATACAAATCATCATGTAAACCGTCTACTGTTGCTTACTGAGACTACCAGTATAAGCATATGTGGTATAGGTAGAAAAAATTGACCCTGGTTACTTACTGTGTGACAAATGTTAACAAAAAAAATGTATTATTACATTTATTCTGTAATTTCAATTGGGAAAATTTAAATGAAGTCTCGAGTTAATAATAAACATTCATATAAATAATATTTTTCATGAATATACTTTTTTCACTATAATAACATGATTGTTTTACAGTGTTTTAAGTGAATATTTCCACTACCAAAAAAATCTTACCTTGAGTGATGGATCAAAACTTACAGCGAGAACAGTTACTGTGTAAAGGTAAAGTTGTTAAGATATCCGATTCAAAAAGAGTGGAAAAAGAGGAAGCTTAGTGAACTTGGGGGAAAAAAAAAAAAAAAGGAAGCCTGCAAAAGGCCTGTCATGGCGTGGCTGTGGCTATGTCATAAACAGTTCAAAGGCAGTAAATCTGGTTATACTCAAGCACTGTATATAAATCAATGTTTTGTGTGATTTTTATAATAAGGCCCGTGGGCAGATTTAGAGCTGAGCTCTGCATGCAGTGTGGGCATCTTCCCATCAACTCAGCCCTATACTTATTACATTTTGCAGCTCCATTCTGCTTGGTGCATTGAGTGAAGCACTGGAATCAGGGAGTTCATGCTGTAGTTGGAATATCTGGTTTTAGTAAGAAAGGAAACTAGATTTGTTGGAAAAGTGGTTCTAGTTGTAAAACTTATTTTTCTCAGCTCGGGAGGATATTTTTCAAAATATCAAAACAAATAAATTATTTTAATATGTGAGACAGGGCTAGGCTTGAAGGAGGGAAGTCACTGATAGGACTGAGCATCTTATTGGGCCAATGATGATTTAAAGCATTTGAGTGACAGTAAGTAATATATGAGCTTAGAATGTACTACACGACATACATTTTAACAAAGAATTATTTCTGAAAAAAAAACTAGAAGTGATTTTTCAAATGAGTTATCAGTTGATTTACCTGTGAGGGAGGTGGAGGGAGGAAAGAAGGTATAAGTATTAGAGTTTTCTTAGCTACCTTTTCTAGTACTTATAGTGCTCTAATTACTTGCCTGATCAGTAAGATTGTTTATCCCTTTATAGTTAAACATAGGAGAAAATACTGCTATATCTGGCTTCTAAATGATGGCAAATTTTTAAAGAGAATTTGAAGCAGATATTAATTCTAGAAAGCCCCTGGTCCCTGTGATAGTTTAAGTTTGTTGACATAACTTTTGACCATGCATTATTCATATTTTAAAGTCATTACAATGCACGTATGAAGAGCATTTTCACGTCTGGTGTATTTTAAGAACTTGACAGTTATTTACTAAATCATTTAAATATTTGCTGCACAACTGTGCACTTCCACTGTATTTCAAGAAAGATGAGCTAAGAAAAAGTTATGTTTCTACCAGAACATCATCCTTCTGAATTACCTTGTAAATCTTGATAGCATTAAAAACAGAAAAAAAATGAGGAAAAAGACGGCTTCTGCATTTCATTTATCCATTTGTCCATTCCCTAGAACGTTCTAGCAACTCAGAGTTAACAGTATATGCATTTTCCTTCAAATTATAACATTTTAAACATTTTCTGTGTTATTGATTGCCACAAGTAACAAAATCTCTGTTCATTGTAGAGGCTATTCTGAAAGCATTCAAAACCCTGTCATTGTCAAGGTCTGTGACTAGAGGACAGAGACTGTGGTATGGAAATATATAATGCAACATCTTCCCATGTAAACAAGAATTAATCTTAGATATATTGAGCATGTTAATCCTTATTCAAATAGCAGTTCCACAGTAATGCAGCTGGAAGAGGTTTGAAGAAAGGAGTCCATCTACCATTAAAGTGGTTATTGATTGAAGGTTAATGTTGTGTGTCTGGGAGATCACTCTGCATCCTTCTTGTAATCAAATAAGTGCAGAATTGAATGACTGGCTGAACTGCTTGGCTGGCTGTCCATTTTACTCAATATGGGTTATCAACATTGATTGTTTAAAGTAATCCATGACTTAGAAAGGATTTCATGACCAAACTGTCACAGCTCTTTGTTGACTGGAAATTGTCATATATCCACTCATACCTACCAGAATAAAATTTACATATATATATATATTCCCTTTGAAGCTGCAAACCTTTATTTCTTACTGTATTTTAAAGGTCATCGTCCTGAAAAAAGAAAGATTGTAAGATTACATGATACTGTACATTTCTGTGTAATACTCATATAAAAGAGAGTGATGAGGCTGGATAATCCTCATGAGAGATGGACAGATGGAGACAGTCCAGTGAGCACCCTTGAAGGAAAGAAAATGAAGAAGTTGTGGGGCTGCAGACAGCTTGACACACCCAGTGTAAGACCCAAGTGAACCAATGGGCATGCAATACAAAAGATACCAAGAGGCTGCTAAAAACTGGCAGCAAACATGGAACCAGGTTCCTGATCTGACAAAATGGAAAAAAAATTCTTAAGAACACAGAGTGGCTAGGTAGAGATGGCCACAGCTCAGAAAAATGACTGAGCTGCTGAAATGAAGGTAAGATAAGGGATAACAGCTTTCCTAGTTACAGCATGATAGGAAAGGTTTCCCTTGTATTACTCTTCTGTCTGTACGGTCAGCCCAAATTTTCTTTGCCTTAAAATTAGAAAGGGAAGCAAGTCTATAGTATGAGAACTTAGCTTAAAAGTTCATGTTCCCTAAGTACTCAAAGAAAATGAAGAGTCATAACAGCATTTCAGAGTGTGTAAATGAGAAGTCCAGTTAAACTCTGCATAAAATAGATTGTGTAAATATCACAGCAGTGTAGGCACTGACTGTCAACTTGTCTGACATTGTCAGTATATTTCCTCTGTTCTGGTGCATCCTCAGTGGATTGATAATTCCTGTCTCTGTTTTTTCTGCGTTAAACCTGACCTTTATTCCTCAAGGTCCAAAATGAGATGCGATCAGGTCTTTTGGAAAGATCAGTAGTTAATGTCTTGTGTAATTTTATTACTTTGAAATGAATTCTTCCAGAGAGAGAAAGACATGAAAACTAATTATTTCAAATGAACGATTTGTGTCATTTTGTTTGTTTGTTTGTTGTTGTTTGTTTTTTGTTCTTGTGGCCTGAATTTGGGATTTTTGTTGTTTTACTAAAAATAATGATGACAATATGACAGCAAACTTTTTTTTTTCACTCTTCCTCTTCATAGCAACATTAATTGGTCTGTTCAATGTGAATTTCATTTTCTCTCTGCCTTTTGATGACTTTAATTGTTGCATGGTGCAAATCACAGAACACTAAATATTTGTCTGTTTAAATAAGGAAGCTATTTCTATTTGCATGGTAATGAAACCATCTCTCAAAAATGGTGAGGATAATCAGCAAGCTAATGAGACTTTCTGAGTGACCTAGGCCTATAGGTTGGTTCTGATTGTAATTTAGATCAAACACTGCTGATAAACAGAGAAGTCCTTAATTGAATGTAAACATTCAAACAAGAAGGGAAGGGATAATTTAGTGTAAATGGAAATGAAAGGGGAAAAAAGTTCTGAATGACAGCCACTCCAGCCAAATAATTCTTTAAGAAACAGCAGAGGACATTAATGTTTACTGATTTGGACACAGTATCGTGTCTAGCTGAGTTATATAAAGACTTTCCAATGGACAAAATAGACAGATTTATCCTGGTGCCAGCCTTAAGCATCTTTTTTTTCTTTTTCTATATATATTCCTGATCTGGTACAAATTTTTAGGAACAATCTCAGATATGTCTTTGCTTTTAGATCCCCTTTCAGTTTCCTTCAAGAAAGTTTTTGGTATCTGAGCACATTCTCTAAGATAGAGGTAAAGCTGGGTGTTTGTATTATGTTTCTCTATTATTTATGTACACCTACAGTGAAGCATCTGTACATTTTCTTTTATGCAGTATCAATGATCTTTTTTAAAGTAATTCGTATTACTAAATTTCAAAGTTTTGCTTTTCAGATAAATTGAAAATTTGAACAACAACAAAAAGGATACAACATTTAATTTGAAAATGTTGACACTAATCCTAACTTAGCCAGTTCTCCTTGCTGCCTATAATGACTGAATGCCAGAGATTTAAGTTTCCCCTTTCATCATTCCTAGTTGCCCTTTTTTGTCCCTCTGACTTAGTGCACCTATGGTACCATGTTGCTTCTCCTGTTCAGTGTGAGCACATTCATGTAGTTTATGCTGTAGCTGTTTGGTTGGTAGCATGGAGGAACGTGTGCAAGAAAACAGCAGACAAAGAATAGCAACATTTGCTTAGAAAGTGGTTGTGATGACAATGAGAAGCTCCAAACAAAGTACATTCTCTCATAGGTTATATTAAAATACAAAATAATTAGTTAAAAGGAATTCATAAATTCTTTATCAGGGTGGGTGCATTTGGTAATATGTGTGTATTTATTTCATGAATAAGTCATAGCAAAGTGATTTATTGAATTATAAAACAAGTAGGAAAAAAAATCTGACAGTTGATTTTTATTTCTTTATTTATTTTAATTTTAAGAGATTACGTAGGTATTGACAGGTAGATATTAACAGAAATTTGACAGTGTTTATTTTTCTCTTCTGGAGAAAAATTCCCACATGTACAGGTCTAAAACTCAGTTTCCTGTGTGCTAAGCATGTAAGCCTCTGCGTGCTACTTGTGTATTTTTTTGCACAATGCTGTGTTACTCATTTCTTAATATACTGTAGCCTACTATATATCATTTTAAGAGTCTGGTCATTACCTTGATACATGAGATTCATTCTGTTGGTTGTGAATGGTTGCTACAGCAGTGTAAGTCAAGAGCAAATTTTAAGCAAGGACATAAAAATTCATTTTTTAATACAGTAATGTAATCCTGTTGCTATTTATCTGTGTTCTTAAGCAGTTTTTTTTTTAAACGTGCAGTGCTTGATAGTCAGTTGAACAAAGATGTGATTAGTTTTCCTCAACAAATGACCAGAACAGCATATTTTCATCTGATGAAATTATTTTTCTACTACTTTTTTCACTAGCTAAGAGTCTGTTGTTGGTGGAAAAATTATGGGGAGCTAATGAGTCAGTGTATCCATAGCTTACATACTGCCCGTATTGATTTAGGCTATGAGAAGACTGAACAAGATGTGAGACCTTAATGTGATTAAATCCCTTTTCTGACTTTTCTTAGACAGTAAAACATCTTATGTGAGATCAAATCATTAAAGCATTATCCATAGATTTTATTTATTTATTATGTAGAAGCCATTAAGCCAGAGAATGGAAGGGGTAAGAAAATAAGTGAAAAGCTAGAGATTTTCAAGTCAGCTGATTTATTTTTTTTTTATTTTAATTATTATTCCACATATTTCATGTTTCTTCCTCTTTGTAAAATCTCAGTGTCAAAACATCTGTTGTTCTCACTAGTTTTTATCTTTCCTTTGTTAGCACTGATTTTATTGTCCTGTGGTCTTCATTCTCTTTTAGCTTTATGAAACATTTTTTTCATAGCTCAAGTAGTGTACCAAGACCATGGACTCCATTATAAAAGAATTTCATCTGAGTTGAAAAAGAGGAGTTATTTTAAAAAGTCACACTAAAAGATGTTTATCAAGTAAATTGGTGGAACGTACAATGGTGTGAGCCACCAATTTTATCTTTGAAGTTAGCAGGATATTGGACAAATTACTTCCATACCAAGTTGAAAAACTCTAAATATAGAGCTTATAGGAATCATATTTGTATATTGATGATAGTTTCCATCAAAAAGTCCTTTTTTGCTACATCTTCCTTGTCTTTCAACATATGTGTTCTGTATTCAAACACTACTAATAAATCCCTCACTGTAAATTTCCAAATGGATAGAGAGATGTAGCATTTAGAACCTTCAATTGAATATTCCCAGAACTAAATCTTCAGGACTTATGAAGGTGTAGATAAGTGAACATGTAAGTCTGGATGTGATTCATGATTTTGCTTAAAGTAAGAGAATATTCAGAGGCTGTATTTAAAATCTGTGGGAGTCAGCAGCCTTGAACTTTTCAGAGAGTAAATGTTTTGTTGGAGCATTAATATGTTGTCTATCTGTACAAATTACTCCAAGAGAGTGATGGATCCTATGGCTTTTGCTCTTTTCAATTGATTAGAAACGAAGGAGAAGCCTGGAATCCAATGAGGGATCATCATATTCATGAAACAGTAGCTGTTCAGTTGACTAATTGTGTTCCACAGATAAATTCTGTTCTCTCTAAATGATTTTTTGGCAACAAGGGTCCTAATGAAATAGGATAAGAAATGTGGTAACAAATGAACAAATGAGAGACAAAATCTTCTGGCTTTGTTGAACCTCATTAGGTTCAGATAGGCCCACTTCTTAAGCTTGTCCAGATCCCTCAGATTTCATTCTGTTGTATCAACTGTACCACTCAGCTTAGTGTTGTCACCAAACTTGCTCCCACTGTTGTCACTGAACTTGATTCCACTGTCTATCACTGCTGTATTGATCTGCTCTTGGTGAAGCCAAGCTTGCTGCCTTTGATCAGCTCCTTGTCTTGCACGTGCCTTAGCATCTCTTCCAAAAGGATCTGTTCCATGATCTTCCCAAGCATAGAAGTGAGGATCACCAGGACTCTTCAGAGTTCTGTTCTTGCAATTGCCCATATTAATCAATTTTTGTTTGTCTGTACTATACTGTTTTCTTCTAAGAGTACCAGAGAATAAGTGGTAGAGAGACATTTACTGAAACTACCTACACTTTATAATCCCCAAATGACAGTAACTTCTCACAGTGCACACCTTAGAATTTCTGTCTTTCTATGTTAATGAGTTTCAAACACTGGTAATGCAGCAGAGGACACAGATCTCAAAAACCCAAGTAGAGAATAATAAAAAAAAGGGACATTTCTTTGAGTCTTAGAGCCTCACAGGGCCTTTACAGGTATAACCTTGGCCGTAAATTGACAAGCAACCTTGTTTGGCCTCAGGCTATAAGAAAAGGGGTTTGTAATGATTTGAGGGGAAAAAAAAAACAGACCTTGATAGGTTGCCATTTGTTTAAAATCCAGCTGTGGTTCTGTGTACATACTTTTTCTGGTTATGGAACACCAGATGAATTTAAGCCTCTGGCTATAGATTTTCACTGGAAGTCAATCATACTTTTAAATTTCTCAGTACTGACTAATTTACAATAAACAGTTCATGATGCATTTTATCTTAAAGGAAGGCTAGTAAATATCTATGCAAAACTTTTCCCAAAAGTAACAGAACTTGAAGCGCTAATCTTTCTCCCTAACATGTATTTCTGCCAGGCTTGCTTCTCTTAATTCTATGACAGGTTTTTGAAGTCACCTAAATGTGAAAAATGAGCATGAAATGTTTTGACTGTATGTCGATATTACTGAATAGATTAGACTGTAATTATTCTCACTTTTTAAAAAAAGGAAAAAAAAATTACTGTAGAAAGCAGACTGAGGTATTTGTCTTGCATCCTTATATAAATACTCAAATATACTCTTTAAGTAGCCTGCAAATATTGACAACATTCTTTCTTAAGATTTAACCATTTCTTGGTAGTGAAGTAGAACTGAATTAACAAAGACTGTTCAGAAAGAAAACAATCTTTTCAGTGCTGGTGCTTTCATGTGCTAGTTTCCTTTGTTTTCTGACAACTTTCTACATGTTCTTCATCTGCCAAAAATAAATCAAAAGTGATTTCAACTAACAGTAAATCTGATTACATGTCAGTAAAGGAGAGTAAAAGCAATAGAAGTTTTAGATAAAACTAAACTTAAGATAATTATCACTTGTGCATCAGAACAAATCAGAACAAATAGATGCCTCAGTTCAATAGATAGGGCATTGGAGTGGAATACTCTTCCATAGCTTTGTCTTGTTTTTGGACAAATCAGTCATTCTACATTATAATAATACTTCCATTCTTTCAGACAGGTAAATAGAAAGTGCTACGCAATTATTAGTATTATTTTTAGATTTTTTTACCCTAAACCTCCTTGAAAACTGTATTACGTTGCATGCACTGGATTAAAAGACTGTTGTTTTTTATTATTATTATTATTATTGAAACTGTCATTTCACTTTGGCATTTTAATGAGGTAAGTAGATAGAATGATTATAAATATAAGATTTTATTATTTCTTTTCTCTCTTTTACCTGGCAACATCTAGCTGAATTTGGAGATCGAATAAGAAAGCAACAATAAGCTTTATTTAAGCATTAAGAGTGGTTCGCGAACAATTAGAATTCTGAAAACTCTGTTTGCTATTATATTAAAGGCACTGGCTTGTACTTTTATTGGTTTGTTTTTGACTGTACCAAAGACATTCTATATGAGTTTTGATAAATTGGTTAATTTTTACCTGCATTCCATATTGCACATATGTAAAACCATGATAAATGTGATTATTTTTAAAAATTTGTTTTACAAGTCTTTGGTGCAATATGAAGTGCTTGTGAAGAGTAGATGTGCTTTAATAGGTCACTCCTGTGAACTACATTAATGTATATAATTATGAGATTTCAGGAATACGGCTATTACAGTACTGTTAGGCAGAGGTGAGTATAAAGGACTTCTACCTGAAAACAGCACATGTTGCAGCAATAAACTGTAAAATACAATTTGCACTTTTCAGAAATCTTTTCTGGTTTAGAAAGATTTTTTGTAAAAAAAAAAAAAAAAAAACACGTTTTACTTGTACAGATTACTTATCATTAATAAAAGTGTCATAGAAACATGGAAAATTGTGTTCTATGTGGAAAATAGGCTCTATGACTAATTACAGGTTTCTGTGCCGTATCTCAAGGAAATTTTCTCCATATTCAAATATTTCTAAACAAACAACATGGAAGAACAAAATCATTTTTAGAAGTACAAACAATTCCTCTTTTGAATGTCCCTGAGGCTGTAGCTAGAGAAGTTCAATAAATAATTGTCCCTCTGAGTTTTGCTGCTGGGCCCTATGGAAATATTGGAAGATGAATATAAAAGAACACTATGAATAATTTCTTGACTATGGTAATCAATATGAAATTATTTTAATCAGTTATTCTTTCCTTCCAAGCACTCCATAGGCAAGAAAAAGCAGAATTGTTCACTCCTACATGTCCTAGGAAAGATATATTGAAAATTAACAAAGTAAAGGTGTAGATGCAGGATAAGCTCCGTACCTCTTCATTAACTCAAGAAAATGGTTGACAAAGTAACAACTAGAGGCCTTTCACTTGTAGTAGCTAATAGTGGTTGTATACATAAACATATACAATATTTGGTATTTACCCAATACCATACAAAATCTGAAGGTGTTTCATATGAAGGCTGCTCTGAAAGTAATGCCTCCTGATTTATTCTGTTGGTCTACGACATCAGAGGTGGATGTTGGTGGTAGGGCAGCAGAAGTTGAATGTTCCACCAATATTCCATTGTATTTTGTTGCCATGATACAGATTGCAGCAGAGGGGCAGTTTGACAAATGAAAGTGTGTATGATGCAAACGTGTGTAACTGAATTCCTCCATGTGGAAAAAAATGGCACCCATTAGAATTCATCAGTGCTTTCTGAATGTTTATGGAGACCAAACACTGGATATGAGGTAGTAGATGATGTGTTTTAGCAACGCATGGTCTATCAAATAGTTTTATTGTGCTCTTTGTATCTGTTTTAGTTATCATAGAAATAAATAAATTACTCCTGGAGCAACTTCTGTATATTATTTCTTGTGTCCTTTACCATATTCATAGTTTCTTTGGTCCTGATAGACAAATTTCCTTTTAAATTACTGTAATCTGTCATATTATGCACACTAAAGGTTTGGCTTTGTATTCCATTAGTTATTTTTAAGTGGATGTGACCAATCATGTTACAGCTTTTGAAAGAATGGAAGAACTCAGCAGTAACTCAGTCTTCTAGTTTTTGCTGTTTTACTTCAAACTTTTTGTCTAGTTTGAAGTGTGTATGGTAGGAGTGTGAATGAAGAACAGGCCACTGATGTACAGGAAGGATAGATGTGGTAGGAGCTGCCTCCCACGTTTTTCATTCTAATAGCAAGACTGATGGCTCTTTTCCAATTCAAATGAGCACAGTCACAATTAGTCTTTATTATCCAGAGGGAAAAAAAATGGTGAATCATAGCTTCATGTCCTAGAGTGTTTGTTATGTAATACTTATTGAATTCATTTGCATGCTTTATGCGTATATTTATTATGCTGAAAGCTGATTACCCAATTTCTTCTGAAGTATTTTAAGGCACTGTGCCAGCCCTTCCTAAAGTTTGCAAGCATATTGTTTTTGACAGTCGGGAGAGTTTGAGATTTCTATATTAATTACTCTGTTTACATAAAAATGAGCTTTATGTCATTTGTGTATTCCTATTATACGTATTTTAGAAATTACAGAGTAATTACAGGAATTGCTTAAGCTGCATGTGGTGTCTAATTTAATTTAATAAGATGCAGCTATATCATTTTTCACATATCATAAAACTGGATGTGTGAAACAGTGAATTCAGAATTTCAACTATAGTATTTATAGAATTCTAAAAATAATGTTAGTTTACTTCACTAATTTCCTTGACCATAAAAATAGTTAAGCTTACTTTCATAATGTGCAAAGTTTGTGAATATTTGCTATTTCTTTCTTACTTACTTTATACAAAGGAGTGTGTGTCCCTTTTTCTTTTCTTGTAGGTCATAGCTTTTACCATAGCTGTAGTCTGTGGTAACATATGTTAGTACACTAAAAGGGATAGCCATTTATCAGACTTGACAAGCGGTGGCTGGATAATAACTTTCCTGTAATGCAGACGCTTTCCTGAATATTTAAGTGCTGATGGTTTGAACATTACGACTCACCAAATTTTAATTGATTTGAGGTTCACTGATTCCCTGACCTCAAAGTAAATACCAGTGCACAGCATGCTTTTATTTTCTTTTAGTTGTCTATCCACATAGCTGTCTATCCATTGGTGTTCCACAGGTACTGCAGAAATATGCATCATGCTTACACGTGTAAAATCATTCTCTGACATGGCACATGATCTGTACATCCAAAAATACTGTTTTTAGCTGAGTGTGAGTTAAATATTGCTCAGGGAGAAAAGTGCTTGAAAAATGAGAAATATCTTTTTACAAAGTTTGATTGCATGGATTAGGAGCACAATTTATCAGTTAAACAGCTGAAGAATGAGATTATAGACTTGGGAGCCTTGTGCTATGGAAGCCAGATGACCAATCATTTGAGCTATGTTTCTGTTTTCCACCCATTCTTTATAGCCTTATTTCAGGCATTTTTGAAGAAGTCAGTGCACTTTGCAGCTATGTCCTTCAGTTCCCACACCACAAGGTTTCAACCTTGCAAGGTTTTCTTCTTTTGTTCTTTTTTTAACTCACAGAAATCTCCTGGATGGTTTTCCTTCCTTCCTTCCTTCCTTCCTTCCTTCCTTCCTTCCTTCCTTCCTTCCTTCCTTCCTTCCTTCCTTCC
>JAPSGF010000028.1:4999090-5031263 GCA_035772895.1 Perdix hodgsoniae | reverse complement strand
ACTTCCAGGTAACACAGAGAGGAAGCAGAAATGATAGTTTGTTTTAGTGCAATCAGTAAAAAATAGTTTAGTTTCTTTAACACCATCAGTGAAAGATGAAAAACTGTACAAAATTAATTGATAAGTTTCTGGTTAGATCCCAAGGGTTTCCTTTTATGCAGTCACTTATGACTGGAAGAGGCATTTACTGAAGAATTCTCTGTTTAGATAGTAATCATCCATAATGGTTTTTTCTGCATGTTTTGAGGACTGCTTTGTGAGACACCTCACAGATTAACCAGTCAAGACAAAGTCATTATAGGCATGTGGTATTATTGGCAGGTGGTGGGATTGTGTAGACTGGTAGACTGTCATTTCTTTCATCTGAACTCTCAGGAGGCTGAATTGTTAAAGAATGAAGAAGAAAATGTGAGTAAGAAGAAATAGTTTCAATTTTACTTTATATCCATATAGTGTAGGAGCTTTGGAAATTGATAGAAGAGACAGATTAAAAATAGAGCAGATAACAATTATAATTATTTTTTTTTATTGCTACTTTCTGGAAAGCAGTACAATCTAGAAATGCTCTCCAGACAGCGGAAGCATTGGATACGCATAAAGATCAGTAAATTACACAGCAAATTCTTAAATTGTTAAATAAATAATAGTTACTTTAAAGCAGGAAATAAAACCATAACATAAACATTTAATTATTAAATCCATGTGTAGAAAACTTTTTCCAACTACATAATAACACTGCTTCACTGACTAAACAGCTTTAATTATTTTGTTTTACTTAAGTTAATTACACTGATCAGTATACTGACATTTGCTTTCAAGACATTTATTTTTAATGAAATGAAACAATAAGTCATATTTATATGAAACAGAATAAGCACGCTGTAATAAGAAGTTTACTATGTTTCTGCAAGTTAGTGTATATGAGTAAGTATGAGAAAAGCCCCTTTTTATTCTTCCTTTCCTGTATTCTGACTTGAATGTTAGTGTTATTTTCAGCAACAGACTACTGAGTAAGTGTGCTGATCTAATCATTTCATGCTAAAATATATGCAAAATAGGACTGATCCTCACAATACAGTAAATCATAGTTTAAGCATATTTGATTTTTATTTCTCACTGGAGAAGGAGTTAGAACTAGCAATTACAGCAGTCCTTCTCTTTCAGCAAATTGCTCAGGATTGAGCTGAATCTTTTTCAATGTGGACATGGCTCACAACTGGAAGCTCATATTATGTTTGTTAGTATAGTATTAGTTCTTTTCAACTGCTGTATACTGTTGTTTTTTCACATTTTTGTACATGAAGCATAACAAAGAGAAGGAGTTAGTAATGGAAAGTGAAGGAAAAATACAAATTAATAAAGGTAGAGGATTTTACTGATCTTCTGAACTGTAAATATGGCATATAAACAGAGTGAAAAAGTTTGAATACCTAACTATGTGATTGAACATAAATGGCATAAATAGTAGAATTATATCAGTAATATATGTGTTCAATTCCCCTTTTCAAATTACTTGATCTAGAGAAATTATTTAGACCATCCATTTTGGTAGGTAAATATATTCAAAAATAGAGTGAAAATGAGTACAATTACTCAGTTTTAACAACACTCAGTTTTAACAATCACTGTTTCTTTATGCTACCTGTAACATAAACTCCAATAAGAAGAACTCTTATTTACCTTTATACTCCTTTTTGCTTGATGCTCTAAAATGATGAGGAGACTACTCCTGTTTCAGAATGATTTCATATATCTGTTCTGTACTGCTGCATACTGAGTTTTACCCGTATGTAAGACAGTTTCCACAATAATACAGATTTAGGTTATTAATGGGTTTGTGCATGTATACACTAACCTAGACATGATTTTGTTACTATATTAACATATTTAACTGGTAGGTATTGGATTTTTCTTAGAACTTGTATATGTGTATAAATATACAATCACATACTAAATATTACATTTGCCTATTATATACAGATAGTTATTTTTCATATAAATATGTATATATAATATCTATTTTTCTGTAGCATGAAGATGCATTCTTATTCATAGTGGTATAGATCATTTTTTCCTCAGTCAGTCAGTTTTATTGAGTGAGGTCTTACTTACTGAGACTTTACCCTGAAGATTGTCATACATTTCGATGATTATTATTCTACTTTCTTCAGATTCTTTAATGACTTAAAAAGCCAGTGACCAAATCATGGAATGAGAGGAATGCTGAAGTTGCTGTCCAAGCTCTATTCCTTTTTATGTATTTGAAATTGTCTTTAGTCGTTGAGAAAACTGATTGTATAAGTTATTTTTATATGCTAGAAGTTCATAATAGGAATCATTAGCATATTTTGAGAAAGATGATGACACCAAATTCAGATTTTTCAAAACAAATGTTATCCTGCTATATTATTCAAGCTGATTTAATGAGCTGTAACACTATTTTTATTTATTTTTTTGCCAAGACTTGAGTTCAAATTTGTTTTGTTTTGTTTTGTTTTTGTTTTCTTTGAGAACTGGTAATTTGTGTAAGAAATCAGACTGCCCATAAATTTCATACCTTGGCTTTTCTTTTGTGTGATAATTTTAACAAATATGGTGTTAAGAGAAATGCAAGCAGAGGTTAGCAGTGAGGTGAAACATCAACAGACTACCTTCCCCTTACATGACCACACAAAAGCTGATGGATATCTCATAGCTTATCACATATTTATATTCTGTAAATCAAACTGATAAATGTACGAGGAAAAACAAGCAAAACAAAACAACAACAACAAACACCCACCACCACCAACCAAGAGAGAGTTTAGATTTTTTTTCCTAAAATTGAATTGGAAGATTAAGGTTTTATTGTTTTCCAAACCATTTCTGGTCAAAAAATACTGTCATTTGTCCTTATCTATATATATACATTGCATTCTAATATAAGTAGATGTGATGATAATTCCTAGCATTTCTTCCTCTTACCTTAAGTAAATCTTATTCCCTGGATGAATCATACATCATATGGGATTCATGAAGAAGCTATAAGGACTCTTCTCAGACTGTGAAATGTCATAGGAAGTCCATGTACATTCTTGTATGCACTTCTGCTCTTTCTGTAACTTGCTTTGCCTGTAGGATGAAATCTCTACTTCACAACTTTTTAATTGTTTAATTCTGAATCTCTCTAAAGAACATCTCTTAATTTGCAGACCTCATGCACACAACGGGAACCCTTGTTCCGTAGCTCAGGCTGTCTTTTAACAGAAAGGAATCAGACCATTCCATTCTTTCACACTACTAAGTTTTTCACAAGCCATTCAGAGTTATCAAAGATTAGGAGATCAGTTCAAAAAGGATGCAATTCGTCATTCATGATGGTTTTAGTTTTGTCTTTAGTTCTTGCTCTATTGTTCAGACTCAGCTAAACGGAATGCATTTTTTACTCCCTGTTTTGAGATCAGATATTACTATGGAACCATGCATGATCTAGAAACAACTGTCTACAAAGTAAAATCCACCTCCATTATTATATGGGCAGAAAAGTACATGCTGTAGGTTTTACTAACATGAACATAGTGTCAGTGTTCTAAAATCAGATTTTCTGACACAAATCCTATCTGGTTAGATAATTAGTTCTTTCCTTATAACTAAATTTACCTTATGTTGTTTTGTAGTGAAAAAAGCAAGAGAGAGGCTTAAGAAGTTCCCCATGGAGATCTTTTATTATTATCCAGCCTAATTCTCTTTTAAAAATCACAAATTATATGCATATCCAGCAACAGAGATGCAGATAGGGATCAATATCTAGACTCACCACAACTGGCAAAAGATCCTTTCTGGTCTGCCCATGAGAGAGACTGGTTGAACAAGAGAAGAATTCTAATGATACTGCAAAAGTGCTGGAAATAGTACAGGAACTGAGTTTGATCACTGTACAATATCCCAGAGCAATCGTTTCCAGATTTAGTTCCTACTCCCTTCATGCCAAGTGATCTGTGTAAATAAGCCGACATAAGGGCAGACCAACCCTTTGATTACTGTTAAATACTGGCATCTCTATGACAGAGATATAATTCCCATTGATTCCACTCTTAACTTGATGTTAGCATCAGTTATGCTACCTTTGATGTAGAAGGTGCCCCTACACCATGCTACCAAGAAAAAGAACGATTTTTAGGTTTTAATTCATGGCTAAGGTTTGGAAAACTTTAGAACTTGCTAGACTTTGCACTGTGGGAGGAAAATACTTTGTGCAAGACCTAACCTTGTATTAAGAAAATAGTGTGTCAGTTTAGTTAAACTTTATTCATGCAGAATTCTTTGCAGAATTCTTTCTCCATTTTGAAGTCAAAACATACTCTAAAACTTGAACAGAGACACTCTTGTTCCTAATTTTATAATTATAGTTTCAGGTTTTAAAATCTCACTTAGTAAGGTGGGAATTAACACTTACAAAATGAAGAAGTAGCTGCAAATATCTAAAGTATAATAGGTATATATAATAGATACAAATCAAGTAGTGACTAAGAAAGGTTTATTTATTTAGAAGTCTGAAAAGAGTGAAAGTTCTATTTTGGAAAGAATAGGAGTCTCCAGGTGTGTGATGAAATAGTTGCACTGATGATAGTCCTGTTAGGCAGCAATCTTATTCATTCTGTCTTCAACAGAATACTTCATTGAATGTCAGCATTCCCAGCTGAGATGACAGCTTGTCTTTAGGTGGGTAGACGTTTTGTGCTTCTACCACAAATTTTCTTCTCACCGTTCAGCTGCACCCCTAGAGAGTTTTTTATAAGGAAGGAAAAGTACAAAAGGATCTTTTTACTACAGAGGTGTACTTTTTTTTCTTGTTTGTTTGCAAGGAAGATGCATATTCTCTCAAAAATAATTACTAATTGGTAAAAAATATTTTACACATCTCTTTATGTGAACTCCACTTTGTTTTCAGGTGCTTTGTATTTCAGAGAAACATGAGACTTACAAAGAGTAGTGTAAGGTCAAACATAGACCTTAAATTCCACTGCTAGCACAGTTTTGCACATCAGAAGACCTAAAATTAAGACGTTACAGGAGTTCTGTAAAAGCATCACTTCATATTTCTAAGTTAATCACAGCATCAGTCTTGCTTATTCCAATATGTTTATAAGAATTTTGTCACTGGCAGTAAATACTTGGAATTTAGTTTGTCAGTTTGTCCATTTTCTGTTGTGAATACTCAGGAAAAATTGAACTGTTACTACTGTGAGAAATGTGTATTAATTAGCAAGACTTTCAAGAGAACAAATAAAGGGTTGGTTTTCTGATAAGTACTGGATGCATACTTGGGTCTCACTGAAAGAAATGTCTCTTATTTATTTCCATGGAAATTACAACATCTACAAAGAGCACAATGACAGTGTTTGATAGAGCAAATTCTTGGCTACAAAAAATTATTTTTCAACATAGTCACTACCATTAGCTATGTGTTTTCATTCACTATCAATGAACAAGAGCTTTTAAAAATCTGCATGTCTGTTCAGGAGAGTGGTTTGTCTTTCACGTCACTGTTGCTGCTGCCAAAACACAACCACCACTGCCTGACTGTGTACACATGCACTATTAATTCTCCATAAATGTTCAGCAGGCATTGATGAACATCAGATGGTGCCATTTTTTCCGAATGGAGGTATTCAGTTCCACACCTTTGTTCCATACATGTTTCTATGTCAGATGCTGTTCTGGTAGACTGCCCCTCTGCTGCCATCTGTCGCACGGAAGCAAAATGTAACAAAATACTGGTGGGAAAGTTCAGCCTCTACTGCCAAACCACCAACATCCACCTCTGATGTTATGGGCTGACATTAAAAAAAATAGGAGGCATTACTTTCAGAGAAGCCTTCATACATCAGTTAATTCTGTGCAAGTGTTTTGGTGTTTTGTTGTTGTTGTTTTTAATTTTGTACATTTTCATTATTATTTCTATTTATACATTTATTTTAAAATCTTTTTTATTACTGCATTCTTTTTCATATCCTTATTTTTATGGGTGTAGAGCTGATACCATTTTAAAATAACTGTGTCAGAGGAAATAATTACAATAAATGTAATTGCTTGTAAATAATTACCTTTTTATTATTACTGTTTATCTGGAAAGACTAGAAAAAAATAACATTCTGCATAAATATAATGTTGGTAATAAATGCACAGCAGTTAATGGTGCACCTGATGGTTCAGGACAAGCAGCTAAAAAGTACCAGGCATACGTACTGCGATATCATATTAGAATTAGGTCAGAAGGTTGGAAATTATAGTTTTCAGCTTTTGATTCTTGTCTTCCTAGGAGATACTGGCTAAACCACTTTACCTTCAGAATTAAGCAAGTTTAAAAACTACTAATGTATGTTATGAAAATGGTGCGTGGGTAGCTTTCTGACTGTTTTGATCTCTAAATAATTACTTGAGATCTTAACATGAAACTTTTCCCCAGCTGACGTCCTAAGTTCAGGGCTAGAATTATTCTTGCTCTTAAAAATGGTTAGTGATTATTCTTGTGATGTTTTTTACTGTGCCATAAAGAAGTCTTGTTATCATGAAAATTGCTCTTTCTATGAATCTTACATTGTTTAAATTTAGCACACTGCCCCAGTTTGACAAGAATATATTAAGTATTCTGCCCTGGTCTTAAGGGCAGTTATGGGAATCAATTCTTTTTGTCCAGTACAGTTCTGCTTTTCACACAACACTAAGCAAACTCTGCTTGCTGATGCACAGGTCAGCTGGTTTGGGTTAGACCTGCAGGCTGGGGAGTCTTATTTTGGAAGTCAAGCCAGCTTTATTTTAACAAATCAGTTACTACAAGTGTGATTGCTGGCCTGAATGTACTTGTCTCTGTGAGAGGATACCAAGGGAAACACATGCATGTTTCAGTGTGTTTTTTTAGGTCTGAATTATAATTAATGACTTTTCTTTTAGTTCAGTTAGGTCTTCCATTTACTATGCTGAACAATAAGATAATCTACAAAGAGCAGGAAGGTGATCATTTTATTTCCTATACCTAACACTGGACTTAGTTTGAATGAAAAGAAATACAAACTTTACAGCTTCTAACAATTTCATTCTATCATTAGTAATGATAGTAATGAGGCAGAAGGCAACTCTTACTTTTCTTTTCTTGCTATTTGTTGTCAATTGCTTAAAAAATAATAAAATAATAAAAATATTTTTCTGTGATGTGTGTTCATGTGATGTATAGTAGTTTTGTGAGTTTGGTGTTGGTTTTTTGTTTGTTTTGTTTTGTTTTGTTTGTTTTCTGTGTGTGTGTTTTGTTCTTGTTGGTGGTGATTTTTTTTCTTGAATGGAAATGCTGGAAAGCTGTAGCTCCTGCAAGATTAAGTGAAGTGTCAAAAGCTTGTCTGCAGAATGTAACCTATTGGATGCAGAGTGAATTATCAGCTTGCATCAGATAAGCCGTGGTCATTGTGAGTGTAGCAAAGCAGTGAAGGAAACTTTTACCATATTTGAGAGTTAGGCTTTGGAGGAGAAAAAAACCTTAACATTTAAAAATCTGGTATTAGGATAAACCCTGAAGTCTTTGTTTAGCAGCTTGGAATTTACAGAAAGTTTACTTGGAATTTTTCCCAAGTGAAAGTGAGGGGCCATAACCTTACCTGGTAACAAACTGGCATAGTTGCCATGAAGTCAAACAACTGCAGTGTTTGAAGTAGTTGAAGAGACGATTCCTCCTTTCAAAATAGAAGCTGGTCATCATTATTACCCTTTCTCTTTATTTTATTATTTTTTATTTTTTAATCTTTAGAGTTTTGAAGCATGAAAAATTCTCCTTTTGGTCAGGAGTATTGGTGAGAAGTATGCAGTATCACCCTCTGTTTTTAAGCTGGAATGCTAACTCATTACCAAAATTATTTTGTGGTCACAGGGGAATGTGGCTGCAATTTTCTGTGCAGATGGAATAAGCATTTTACAGAGAAGCCTAGTGTATCTATTAATCTAATCCAGAGAAGCAGATAGTGAAGAGGTCTGTTCTGTGACAGTCTCACCATTAACAACATCCCAAACTTGATTTTATTTCTTCACTTCTTAGGGGCTGAAAATACTGTAGCTAAGATTTATTATGTCATTGTCGTCTCTGCCTTTCTTCTGTCTCATCTGTATTCTTTACAGAGCCTATAAACATGGGCTGTCAGCAAGCTAAACCTGTCAGATTTTCACTTCCCCCCTCCTCCGTCTGCTACTATGTTGCCCGGGAAAGAGCCCTGCGTGCTGCATCCTCACTATGATTCTCATCATCGCATTCCATTCATCACTCTGACTCCAAACTCTGCTCAACACATTAGAAAAAAGGTCAGGGATGTGAAAAGAAAAGAGAAATAAACAACTACCCAGCGGAAGCGGTTGAGCTGCAGGAGACGTGGGAGGTAAGATCGGAGCCAATTTCTCTGTCAGCAGCTGTACTGGGCATAAAGTACTTGCTATACAAGTTCTAAGTGTTTTAAGCAGGAAGGTTGTGTAGGGGTTTCCTTTGTCTCCTTGTTTATTTCCCAGCACAGAAGCAGATAGCAGATCTTAGTTAAAGATGGAAAGGTTATAAAACTTTTTATAAGTAGAGTAAAGATGACAGATCGCTGCTGAGTGACTGGAAACCTGATAGCGAGCAAGATTTGGACTTGGGAGTCTTATAAACATCCTTGCAGTGATGAAGAAACAAGTCCTGTGTTGACTTTATAAGCCAAACTTTAAGAGGCTTTTGATTGGAGGTGGGGGAAATTTTGTGAGGAGGAAAAAGAAGTGGTTTTATAGGAAGCAGTAATATTCCTTTAAGTGTGATCAGTTTCTCCCCATGTGCTGATGCACTCTCAGTGCAGTTAGGCAGAATTTATCTAAAATGTGATTCTGGTTTAGTTATATTCCCTCTCCATTTTCCTCCCTGTTGATCTGGCCTTTTATCACTGAGCAGGTTTGTTTTCTTATTGAGAATTACATTTTTTTTGCCTTCATGTTTTTTTTTTGTTTGTTTGTTTGTTTTGTTTTTGTTTTTTTTCATTCTCTTCACACTTTTTATCATAAATAAGTTGCTAACTCTTTCCTTACTTGAATTTTAGAATATTTTTGTAATATCATGCCAATAATTTCCTTCACTCAGCAAATAAGGGAAACAATAAGGATATATAAAAATAAAATATATTAAGATATATAAAATATATAAAAATAAGGCTGAGCTTAAAATAGATAACTTGCAAAACTCTTTTCAGAAGAGTGTGATGCAAATAAATGAGCTTGTGTAACCATGTTTATCTCAGAAATGGTACTCAGCTTATAAAGGTTTTTTTTAGACTTTCATTTATGAATGCAATAATTAGTTAAGAATTTGAGAAGGCCTCTGATTGTATCATTACATCCAGCAAGCATGATGACTTTTGTCAAATAGTTGGGAATATATGTTAATAGCTTCATTGACTAGTAATATTTTTGAAGAAAATATTTGTGACTGTGCTTTATGTGAGCAGAGATCATTCATACTCCAGCCTTTTCAAGTATGTACTGTCTCCAACTCAGACTAAAAGCTAGCTTTTCTACTTTATTTGCTATTTAAGCTGAATAGAGAAGGTCAGTAAACTGATTGTTTGATATTTGTCATTACACACACACACAAAAAAAGTAAGAGGCCCTAGTGAAATTACCAGACAGATGACAAAAACAAAACAAAACAAAACAAAAAATAGTGGGATTTAGAAAAGAAAAATTCAAAAAGAAAAATTAAATTTATAGAGTGGATCCTGTGATGCCCTTTCAATGCAACACTTTGGATGAGGGTTCCAAATCTGATTATCTCTGTGCTGCTGGTTGTTGAATGTTGAAAGGGAATGCTACATATATATATATATATATATATATATATTTAATCTATTTCCCATTCTTTACTAAGCATTTGCTGTCTTGTTTATGTTGAAGAAAGAGTTGTAGAGTTCTTGATCTGAAACTATACCTTCTTCTTGTGGGAAGAATACAGCGCAATTTGGGGAGAAACTGGTTATGACTCTGACAAGGAATTTCTATACAAGAAAATGAAATAGGAAATCACTAAATTCATCTAATCCTATGCAGGTGTTCATGTTTTCTTCAATAAATGATGCTGCTCTCAATTCTATTAAGCGGCTTGTCCTTTCTCTGCTCATCATACTCATGAATGATAGTAAGGAAATGCATCATTTTTGAACCCATTGAATATCCTAGCCTTAGGAAACAGGAGAGGTTAGTGCCACTGCACCAGGCAACCATATGAATGCATTATATGTATTTATCTGTGTGGTAAGCCAGTGAAGAGTAAAAAGGCAAGCTGAAAAAAGAAAAAGCTGTGCACATGAAGTGAGGATATGCAGACAACAGGCAGTTCAAATTCAAGCTGAGACTAGATAAATTCTAGATTAATGTGAATCATGGGGAGTAAAATAAATTGTGAAGAACAGGAATGAAAGCACATTAGAAAGGAGAAATACATTTTGGTTCATACAGCCTACTGTATCCTGTCAAGTGTTCTGATACAGCAGAGCTCAGTACTGACATGACTCTTCTAGCCCTGATACGGAATGGCTCATACTTCAAAATAAGGAAACAAGGCATGCTAGAAATTTCGAAGTTGTGAAGAAGGAGATTTGAAAGACATACTGTGTTGTAAAATAGAAATACAGAAATTAGGGAATGAATGTGAATTACTGTGCATGAAGTACATGTCACTGCAACAGCAACAGCAACATGAATGACAGTAGGAAAATGGTGATTCTTCCTGTGAAAGAAAAACAGATGAATATCAAAGTTTTATAATAAATTATGGAAAGAAAATAGGAGTATTTAAAAAATGAGAAAGACAGAAATAGGAGTTTTTGGAGAAATAGGAGTATAACTTGTAAAAAAATACAAATAATATTGTTATCAACTACATCTCTGCAAATATAATATTGATGTGATAGAAAGAGGCAAAAGTTCAGAAGCTGATGCTTACCTTTTTGTTGATATCCAAGTCTCAGACAAAAAACTGTTAATAACACAGTGCTGTTTGGCTGTTGGTCTTCCTGGGGCAAAGATGCTACCATGATAGTGTAGGGCAGGGGGCAAAGCGGGGCCAGGACCCTTGTACTGAGCACTGATGCGGCCACACTTCACATTTTGCATTCAGTTTTGGGCCCTTTGCTATAAGAAAGACACTGAGATCCTGGCATGTGTCCAAAGAAGGGCAACAAAACTGGTGAGGGGTCTGGAGCACAAGTCTTATGAGAAGCAGCTGAGGGACCTGGGTTTGTTTAGTCTGGAGAAGAAGAGGCTCAGGGGAGACCTCACTGTTCTCTACAACTTCCTGAAGGGAGGATGTGATGAGGAGGAGTTTGGCCTTTTCTCCCAGGCAACAAACAGGACCCGAGGAAACGGCCACAAGCTGTGCCAGAAGAGATTTAGATTATATATGCGCAAAAACTTTTTCTCTCAGAAAGTGGTCAGGCACTGGAATGGCCTGCCCAGAGAGGTGGTGTAGTTGCTGTCTCTGGCAGTGTTCAAGAGGTGTCTGGATGAGGAGCTACGAGATATGCTTTAGAAGCTTATGTAAGTAATGGTAATGGATGGATGGTTAATCTAGATGATCTTGTACATCCTTTCCAACCTTGTGATTCTATGATAGCACTAAATGAGGCTGGGAATCTTGCATGCCACATGACACCATGCTGTGGGCAGTTGTCTGGGAGTGTCTTCTGCTACAGGATTGTGGGACATCAGTTGGGGGGCAAGGTCAGGGAAACCTTATGGTGCTGTGGGGCATTGGTCACCAGGCAGTTGAATTTATTGCCATGCATCTGTCAGTAATTGGTGAGTAATTGCGCTATAGCAATATACATTGTTATCAGCACATTTTTGTTTCTGTTTTCCTTTTCTGCCTTAGAAAATAGTTTTATCTCAGTGAAGGAGTTCTATTTTGTTTACAGGTTTCTCATCATCCCTTTGAGGGGTAGTGAGAAAATAGTTATGTGGTGCTGAGCTACAGTCTGGTCACACCACTAAAATGGGTGTACTGGGAAGAAAAAACTTGTAGCCATTTTATCTGCTGGCATTAAGAAGATTGTTTCAGTTATCTTGATTAGATGAGAATGAGGTGCAAAGGAAAGATTACTTTGCACTGAGACATGAAGTGTTCTTTTATGCTTCTCTAACAGTAAACTAGCATATTGAAGCTGGCAGGCCGAATCTGATACATACTTCAAATTTTAAGTCATGTATTGGAAAGACAAATAATTATGTAACTTCTTTCTCTTGAATATTTAGTAGTGTTATTACAAAATGCACTACTGTCTACATAGCTATTGTTTACTTGCTGATAAATGTTGTGCTATATATTTTATATATAGCGTATATATTATATATATATATATATGTTTTATTCTATAAAAAAAATCTTTCTGAAATATGAAAGGCAGCCATTTAAAATCTTACATGCTGGGGTGATCTCTTTCAAATGATTGACTCTTCTCATTGAGCAAAAATTTGTTAGCATTCATCATTTAATAAATATCAGTGCTATATGACCAAACTAGCCTCCTTTCAGTTTCTCACAGCATCTAAACTACAGTTGATTTTCTGCAATGTGAATCAGAGTCTTGTAGTGCAGTACTCTATTTTTCCCTCTGATACATTCTTAAGAAGGATAATTTTAAGTACACAAGCTTCACTATCCATGCTTGGCAGCTCACCTAACTGTAATCAATTAAAACAAAATAAAAACTAGTCTAAGATAAATTTGCAAAATGAACCACATCATTCCTTTGTTACAGATCTCTGAAATAAAAATCCACTGATAAGGTAGCTGAATACAGAATTTTATGCTATATTCAAACAGCTCTTACACCTATGTAAAAATGTCACAGTGACTTCACTTCACTGGTAGAATGTGGATTTGTATATTGAATATGACAGTTCTAACTACTGTCATTACACTCTAGTCAGCATTGATAACGTAAAAGGATGTACCACTTTGATGGTTTACATGGCTGTTAACTCTTGTTCATCTTCTGGCATCTTACCTACCGTTTGACTCAATCCTAGAAAACAACAACAACAACAAAACTTGCTACATGTAACTAGGGAAAATGAAACACATTTGGATTTCTGTTTGAGAATAGTTATTTCTCTTATTTTTCATACAAAAACATTGTTGGAGTTCTCTTGTCCGCTCTTCTATTCCAACCTGAGCTTTATTAAGATATCTTCAAAAAGTAAAAAGATGGGGATCCAGAAATTTACATACTGACAAAGCATTTAGGATCTTATCTTTTCCATTGGTAGTTTTTGTTGTTGTTGTTTCATTTTGTTTTTTTTTCTTTTCTATTTATAATGTCATTATTTGATAGCTATTGTGCTATTCCAACCTTTGAGTTATCTGCATATTGAATTTTATTTTTGCTTTCAATTTCGACTACAAAATTGTCATGATTCAAAAAGACTTCTGAGTTCTAATGCTTGTCTCTTCAATGAAAATCACTGTCTAACATCATTAGAGCATCCTTTGATTGTGCTGCTTTAGTGTACCATTTTTTATCTGAGGCAAACCCAAATATTCCAACATTTGTCAATTTCAGACTTGTGTGAATGTAAAAGAAGGTATGTTTTTTGAAAGAATGCATTCTTATTTTGCAGTTTTATTGTTTTTCATATTAAAATGGGAAACTTTGAAATGGTTTAAAGCTATTCATGGGTGATCAAGCTTCAGTACTAAATTTATTTTGTTTCCACTTTCTTTCATACACTGCTATTTGAAAATGTACAACAGTGATGGCTGTTTTATTTTCTTCAAGTCATAGCCTGTAATATTTTTAAAGAATCCCAACATTCATTGTAGTCTATAATGGCACTCCAAAAATTACTTTTTAAGAAATCTCTATGTCATATAAAGTTCAGAAATTAATCGGAATTGCAAAATTATGGAGAGAAAATAAAATTAAAAATAAGCAAAACTTTTTTTTTTTTTTTTTTTCAAAAGCTCAACCGGATCATTTATTGCTAGTCTTACCAGAATTTTGCAAGGCAGTTGAAATGCAAACTACTCACTGCATTATGCATTATATTTATTATTGGCACTGTAGTTAATATGTTCTTGGCATTCTTTCACAAATTGCAGTAATGGCATATAATGAGATCTTTCTTCAATGCACCAGGTGTAAAAGTGTATTATTCAGGATTTCTCAGGCAACCACTGGAATCTAATCAACACATTTGCAAACAACTGGCGATACTGAGCACCCTGGTGTGCAACTTGCAACAGTCTTATGACAGTTGAGAGGTGTTCTATCAAGCGTATTGTAAAAAATATACAATTAAAAAGAGATCTTTTGTCCACCAAGGAGAACATCCCACAGAATTTTATATCTTGGCTTGAAATTTTTAGCAGCAAATCAAGGGTATGTTCTCCAGAGAGAATTATTCTCTCTCTCTTTTCCTTTGAAAATGCTTAAAATGTGCAGATGGTGGCATGTGTATGCTGTGAAATGGACAAAATATTCTTGTTAGTTCTCTCTGTTCAAAACTTGTATTTTAATTAAAAAGAAAAAAATATCTGTCAGGCCTGAATAACTACAACTTTTATTTCATTTGGGCAGAAATGCATCTAATCCTGTCATGCACTGTTGATATGGCACTTATTAATGTCAGATTTTGTAAAGCATCACACCAGCATCTCCACTTCAATCTAAAATGCTTGTGTAATGATATGAAAACTTGACTGGGTGTAATACATTCTTCATGTATAAAGCATTTTCCTGATAGTAAATTCTTTGTCAAGCAACTTTTTACTTAAAATATCCTAATTTCCTCAAGGGTTAGTGGACACTGTGCATGATGGAGAGACTTTAAAATGCAAGCATTTGGGGCATCAGCTTATTCATGTTTTTAGTTTAAAAATTATACCTTCTTTCTAAATATTAATTTCCAATTCGGGCTTTTTTTTCCCCCTTTTTCTTTGTGATACTGTTGCACTGCTAGGTTAGTGCATAAAAAATACAGATAATGATGATGATGATGATGATGATAATAATAATAATAATAATAATAATAATAATAATAATAATAATAATAATAATAATAAATTAAAGACCCCCAGTGGGATCTTGAAGTTTTGTTTCTCCAGATGGATTCAAGAAAAATAGATAACAAAATGATCCACTGGTGTCCACAGTATGTTTCTTCATTTTTATTCAGTGTTTCAATAGTGAAAAATTGTTTATGAAATTTTATTTTACTGCCTTTTGACTGGATATCTGAGGTAGCTGCAATGAGCCAGACTCAAGTATTGCAGTATCAGTTCAATGTTTCTGACTCATTTTATTATTACTTATTTTGTGAATGAGAGGGGGAAATGCCCTATAAAATTTCTACAAGTTGACTTTTTAAAAATTTAAATTCCTAATTAAAGGAAAATCTAAGATATGCCATGTAAAAGTGTCCCTCTAAAACATGTGGGGCTTAAAATGCATAATATTTAAAACAGTTTTCTGTGACATATTAGAACTACTTAAAGATGGTGATACAAGAAGATGAAAGAACATTAAAAAAAATATTTTTTTTAGCTTCTTTTAAAGGCACTTCTGGGAGAAAAAAATAGAAGTTGATGCATTTCTTTCAAATATTTAAGCAGTATTAAATCTGCCGTATTTAAAAGGGAATTAAAAAAAAAAAACACTACTGAAAAATTTTTCAGGTTGGAATAACTTAACAGTGGTTTGAGCGATTTATGTGATTTGCAAAATCTTTTACTTGTAAATATGTGAATGGTATAAAGCTAGTTTCATTCTAGGCTCAGCTTCCACAGCTGGGGAAAAAATATATATATATATATATATTTTCAATATAAAAAAAATTACACGTGTTCGTAACAAACTAGATTGTTTATAAATATTGTTTATAATTTCACTGTCGGGTAACAAAGTTCTAAAAAGGAGTTGTTTTTTTTTTTTGTTACTGTTGTTGTTGTTTTTAAAGTTTACTCTTAGGTAAGTCCTTTGGAAATACAAAAAACTCCCGCCTTCTTAACATAAAATCTAACTGTTCAAATTTTAGAAAGATATACTCCTTTCCACCAGATGGAAATTAATTTTAATTTGTTTCTATTGCTACAGAATGGTATTAATGCAGATATCCACTTTTTGTGTGGTTTTTTTTTTTTCTTTCTTTTTTCCCCCTCAGTGCATTTCTTTATCTCTAAGGGTAGAAATGATTACTGTCTTATAACACTTTACTACTGAATTTTTCTTCACTGAAGAGCACTGTCCTTGATTTAAGGATTTCCCTTTCTTGTTTACTGGCTGATATCCTTTCATACCCTTTTCCATTTGAATCTGAACTTTCCCGTCTTTAACCATGATAAATTTAAATGAAAGCATTAGTCCAGCCATATTGAATTGCTGTTTATGTCCAAACTCAAATTCTGTGTAGCTTAGTCATGCTTTTGTTTCTTATTCCTGCTCCCAAGTAGAGGAATCTGTCTTCATTTAAATCCTGCTTTGTCATTTTCTTAGTTTGTCTTTTGACACTGTATATGAATTAACTCCAACACAAATACTAGGGTGTAGCTATTTGCTTAATCAGAAGCCTGTCTTTTGTTTTGGATATAATATTTATAATAACATAATTATAAATTATAATTATAAATAAATATATAATATAAAAATAATTATATAAATACAATATAAAAATAATTATAATTATAAATATTCTAATGTTTAATAATATTTTTATACCCTGTGGTATTTGCTTTCATAAAATATTATTTGGTTACTGTAGTGGGTTTAGGTGAAAGCACCTATCCAATTTTTAGCTATTTTAATGCTTACATAACCAGAAATTTAGTCTGAGGCTAAAATTGTGTGGGTTTAGCTTTCCAATTTGCCAGAAACATAGCTGTTCTGTATCCTATTTGTAAAAGGAGAACTTTATTTCTTGCTTTTCAAAGTTACTGTAAATATGAATTCCCTACAGACTATAAGACTTTTGAATTCTTAGAGAAAAGGCGGAACACACAGATAAATATCTATTACTAGAATTAGATGATAAGCCTATTATTCTGAAAAGCACCAAGACAGTGAAATTACATGTTATTATTATTCAAGAAGGATATATTAAATCTTGGTCATTCTGTACTTTAATGTAGTGGATAAATAGCACTGTTGTCCTAGTTTAAAAACAAGAGCACATTTAAAGTGCCATAAGTGGTTTATATGATGAGAAACACATTGATACAGGCATTGTGGAAGCATATAAAAACATATAACAAACAGTCCTCTTATTTTTTTCTTCTGTCCTTCTATACTTCAGCCACACATCTTCGTTACTTATGTAGCAATGAAGACTGAAAATCAGTGGATATTTTTCTTTTTGCCCATCTGCAATACCGGAAAGTAACTTGCTTCAGCCGACTTTAACGTTTTTATATAAAAGAGCATATGGGTTTTGTAACTTTATATCAAACTACTAAAGGCCTGTGGTCCTTTGCTGCTGTTACAGCCCATAGCTTTCTAATTATTCTATGGATAGCAAAGTGGTTATAGATAAGCAACAGAGTAGTTGCTAAGAGACATCACATGCAATGAGCTAGGTAGCAACTGCTGAGTAACACTGCTCAATAGGCATCTCTCAAGTTTTCAGATGACTAATCAGTAGAATTCTGTATTACAGAATTGCTAATGTAAATATTTCAGAACACAGAGTATATTTGATTTCTTTCTTACTAGCAATGAAGTCAAAACAAGAAATAAACAGGACAAAAAAGCTTAGAACTTCAGTCTTCGCAGCTTTTCTCACTTGGTCTACAAGCGGTCCATTTGATTAAGAGGTTTAGGAGTAAGTTTTGCAAAATATTTATGTTGTTATTGCCAAAGAAAATTCTTCTTTTATTTGTTCTTTAAAAGATTGGAGTTTTAATTAACCTATGTGTCAGTATCCTTCTACCAGAAAAACCATGCAATGAAGATCAGTTTACAAGAGTGTTCTCTATTTAGGCAGAATGCTTGATGTAACGGTTCTAATAATATTATTAATATCTAATATTTCTAATATATAAAATATATTAGAAATATATATATAATATTAATTATTATCTAATATTTCTTGATAAAGTTGAGTACATTTATTTACATAAAACTATATGGAAAAGATGTTGAGAACTTTGATCCAAAAGTCATTTTAACAACTGGCTAACATTTCAACTTCTGAGAAAATTTTGCTTATCCTCAAATTTACTAAAACTTATGCTTATGTCAACAAACCGTATTCTCTCTATTAAGGACAATCTCCTAAAGCAATATTGACAGAAGAGAACAGTAGTTCTCCTCTGTACTATGGATTATCTATTCATAGAGACCTCAGTATCACCTGAAGTTCAACAGTATAACCGTATGAAATGGAGAGTCTATAAATGTATCAACCTAATGTATTAGTATTGTTAAAATTATAGTTATAAGAGAAGAAATGATTCCAGTTTCAAAATCTCTTCAACTTTCCACTTCACCTTTCTGTGGAAAGACACTTAATGACTTCTTGGTATGTTCTGTCAGTTCCATTCTGACCTAATGGATAATTATATAGACCCTGTTATAAAATGGTTCTTATCTCTTTCTCAAATATCTTCTATTTTTACCCTACCTCTCTCTGAGCTGACCATAAACAATTTGGCAAAATACAGAGTTATTTAGAATTTGAAGTCTCTATCGTTTTGAAATTTTATTCTCTATATATCTGTAGTTTTCTAATGTAGTAGGCATATCAGGCTTGTAATAAATCATTTTACCATTGCCAATCCATTCTAAATGCTCACTGCATTGCCACAAACATTGTTGGCTGCACAGAACCAAGGACTTATACAACCTGACAAGTTGCATTACAATTTCTGGAGAAAGTAGAATAACAGTTATGTAATGTGAGTTGCAGTCATACCCCAGAAATGATTGATAAGTTTTTAATTATAAATCAAATTTCACTTTTGTTGTTCTGTTCATCCAAGTATATCTTACAAAATTTAATTTATGAAATATTAATTCATTATATGATAGAGTATCCAGTGCTGGTACATTTGGTTGCTTGAAAACACAGAGAATATCCCTTCATAATTACTAGTTTTATAATCAGGAATTTAGACCTTCATAAAGGTATGCAGGAAACTTGGAATGGTGGCATGAAAAAGTTAATGTTTGCGGTCTTGCTGTATAAAATCCTTCCAGCTAAGTCCCAGCCTTGATAGCACTGAAATATAGCATTTATTTATAGGCATTGTGATTCTGTTTCTCCTTTCAAGCTCTGTAAATCATGAGTAACTAGATGAAAAGACAAGAACAAAGGCAGTTTGTATCAACTGCTCTAGGCAGCCTGCATGTTATTTCATTTTCCTTGGAAAATTTAAGTTGTAGATCATGTTCTCACTGATACAGCTTTTAGGCCCAAATTGCACAGCCCTTTGCCTGTGTATGATTTGACTATTTCAGTTTGTCTTCACTGCTTTTAAGAACATGCCTATTTTTGCTTAGTTGGTAAGTGAGTTAGTAGCTCTTAAATGACATTTATTTCTGACTTTCCTGGAAGAACAGGCATCTGCTAACTGTCATAGACTGATTTAAAGTTTAACTTTCCTCTCTTTTTCTGAAACTTCTCTGGTGTTCAAATTAAAAACTCCACAGGAAGACCCTAAGTTTGCTGAATATTACAGTCTTTGGTAATTTAGCCTATGATTTAAATGCATCTGTAACTGAACATGCACCCTGTTTGCTGAAGTAAATGTTAGCAGGGCATTTTACTAAATATAGTGTCTTGAGTACTATGTGTGTCATAGAAACACAAACAGCTTTCTTGGAACAGTGTTTTGTGTGTCACAAAATACTGCAAAGCAGGCATGATTTTCACAAGTATAATGTTTTTTCAGTGTTTAATTAAAGGCTATATTTTAAAGAAAAAAAAAAGCATACGGGTAGTACCTTGGCATTTGTTATTTCACAATGAATTAATTAGCTCATCTTTGAAAACACTTTTCATCCTAAATTCTCAACTCCGTAAACTTAGGACATATAGGGCAAACTTTGTTGATAAGTAAACATCTGATATTCCGTACTTTATTACAAGAGTTAAATTCACAGTTGAGGAGAGAATGGCAGTTCACGATTGAGTCTAATTAAACAGTATTTACCTTTAGAATAAAACAGGCACTGAAAGGTAACTTGTATTTCTTCACATCAACTTTGTATTGAAGGGCAAGGTAGTTCTCAGCAGATTAGGTTATGTTGAGCTCAGAGCTTCATATTTTGTGATTTGGTGGAAAGTTTACTTCTGATCTTTTCTCAGCTAGATACAGTTTATTATTTTCTTACATATTTATCCAACTGCAGTTTAGGAATGCCAGAACAGATTTAATATTTGAAATTTTAAAGAGACTAGTTCCATGAGGGTTCTTCCTCATTATATATATAATAAGTAACTTTGTGAATGGTTACTTGAGTTCTCTATACTTGTTGGTGGTTTTTTTTTTTTATTTTGTTTTGTTTCAGTTTATGCATTTTAGATTAATATTAATCAATCTCTTTACAAACTGACTCTTCGTTATTCTTAGTTTGTGACCTAATTATATGAGTTTTCTTTTTAAATTTGTTTGTAATTGTTCAATGTAATGATTACAGATGTGCCTTCCAATCCTCAGTTCCAGTAATGCTAGAAAAATTCCAGAGATCTTTGGCATGGAAAGCTATATAGTCAAATATGGCATATGTATGTGTTGAGCTGGATGAAACTCTTTTTCTTAATGTTGCATGTAGGAATGAAGGTTATCCACGTGAATAATTCTTCTTCAAACATTCACAATGAATGAATTTTACATATATTAAATTAGCACCATAGAATCTTAATTAACTTAGGTAGTTCTTTGGACATTATTATTATAGAAAATGTACAACTCATAATAGTTAATGTAGCACTGGTAATAAAATGAAGCAGTGGCTGTAACTGAAAAATCCTTCAGCCATCTCTCCTCATACTATCTTACACCTCTTTATTCCCTAATATTTATGCCAATAGTTGTAAAAATAAATAACGCTATAAGCATGCCTCTGTAAAATTTCTACTGCTCAAGTAAATGTTCAGAGTCAAAAGATGTCAAAAAGATAATGTAAACTTTATTTTTCTTATTAAGGGAGTTCTAGCAGGCATAATTAACATTGATAATTTTAGAAAGTATAGATTCATATTGCTTTGATTTTGGAAACTAATTTGAGGTGAAAATTTGCACATTTGCTGCTTAAGGAAATAAAAAACACACAATTGTTCCAATTTCTGAACTACCTAGTTCTACTAAACTTTTAGGTCCTTTACGTAATCAGTAATGTTGAAAGCTCAAATTCTGTGAAGGCAAGCTGGGAAAGTATGCAGTGGAAAACATAGCAGGAAAGTAATGTTTTTCTAAGTTGCTTTCAGGAAGATAAGGAGTCTCTCATATTTCCAGAAGTTTTCTCTTGGCTCTAATTTTTGTCACCCTATCAGTTTCTACAGAGCTAACTGATTAAATGCACAGAGAGATGGAAAATTGTTTTCTAGAAAGTAGAAAGTGATCACCAGGTAACTAGGTATGCATGGATTGCTTGTGGATGCATTCATATGTGTGTGTGTTTGTGCATGAGTGCTTAATGGATGGTTTTGCCCTAAGAAATAAATAAATAAATAAATAAATACACTTCATATTTATCCTTCTTTTCAGGGAAAGAGTAGGAGGGAGGCAGATTCAGTTTCAAATAAAGAACTCACAAGCAATAAGATACAAATACTACTTAAACCCATACTTTTTTTTTTTTTCTTAAAATGAAGTGAATCCAACTAAGCACTATCTTCTGCAAAAACACCATCATTATAAGGATCCCATTGCAGTGCCTGTCTCAACCTTGAGTCACACAAGAGTACCATTGCTCACAGGATTTCCAGGCTTCTGTATTTAGTTTGAGAGGAGGAAACTATGGATTGTCCTTGGAAATATCATTTACCTATTGTGTGATGGGACTGCAGTCAGTCTGGAAATTACCATCCCCTAAGTACTGATTGCATTCTGAATCTCTGTTGCTGGCTTTATTACCGCGGAAGCATGGATGTTTTAAAACAGAGAGCTCAGAACAAGACAGAAAACTAGGAGAGTCTGCAAACAAAGATTTCTCTTGCCTACTTTGTTTATGCAGCTTTCTCTTGTCTTCCAGTCTTGTTATTTGTCCCAGTTTTCAGTCAGGAGCAGTGCCGGCATATTTTATTAATCCCTGGGAAGAGACTGGCTCTCATTTTGGAGGCCAAGATGTCTCTGGCCCCTGGGCACCCTTATTGCTTGCAGAAGAGAGTAGTCTCGCTTCCTCCCAGTGCAGCTGCACTCAGTCTTGTTCTGCCCAAGCCTGGTAAAGGAAAGGAGCAACTGCGGTTCACTGTGACCAATTAAGCAGATCCCACTCTGCACCTTCTGAAACCAAAGGCCAGAAGCACTCAAACAGATTTGCAAAAGTATTTTTACAGGAATGGATAAGGAGAGGGAGACAAGCTAAACATTTTTCAAGTGCTGGTACACCATTTTTCTTCCTGTTATGAAAATCTGTCTGTCTATGTGATTTCTAGATGACATTTGACTGGTAATGTTCGGCCAGTACAGTGAATACAATACAGTTAGTTATATATCTGACTGATGCTGTTCATGCTGTATATGTACTCTGTGCCTGTGCATGTCTAAGTATGGAGCAATATCCACAAAAGAAAACTAGTAGCAGATAACCACCATTTGTCCTGCTGTTTGAGAGGTATTCACTGGTCCCTGGGAAACCAAACAGAACTAAGATTTTTGGGCAGCTCCCTTTAGACTGCTACTGACTGTATGGATAGAAAGCAGCATTCTCACAGTTTACGTTTTCAACTTTTCCGACTCCTTATTTTCTTCTTCTGGACCCCTGCCACGATGTAGCCATGGGTATTAATTTTAAATGCAAAGTGCTTGGTCTGACTTTCTTAGCATTTTCCAGAACAACTGCTAATTACATTGAATGTGGGCTGCTATGGTTCTGCTACTACTATGTTCCTGTTTCTGTCTCTTGTGTTTTCATTTGCTCTCCTTCTTATTTGCTTGAAATGAAAGGAGTCTTTTAGTGAAATGTATTTACCTGAAGAATTATAGTTTGATCCCTTGGCCATAAAGATGGTTAGAGGCATTTGGCACAGAATCAGGTTCAATGGATTGCGGCTGCCTGTTCTTGTTGTATAAGGCTGCCAGTTGTAGTTTATAGTCTATGTGGAACAACTAATCTCTCTCTGGTGTAAAGGACAGAGCTGGGTTACTATGCATTATATCTCATGCCAGCTGGAAAGATTGCTAGGCACTCTGGAAGCTTTTTTCCCAAAGTAAGGACTTTTTCTTAGTTTTTATATGTAGGGGTTTTTTTCTTGTTCTTTTTTTTCTTGTTCTTTTTTTTTTTTTTTTTTTTTCCTTCTGATCATCTCTTAGCAACAAGCTTGAAAGCATTACAATTAAATGGATAAATGAAAAAGGAGACCAGTGGGAATTTTTTTAATTCCCTCCAGAACCAGACAGAACAAATGGAAAGAGATGCAGCACTGATTTACATCTGAACTTCATTCCATTCCACATCTAACTTATAAAGGATGAAACAACTGCAGACTTGTGTTATTGATGCTTAGCACAAATCTGTGGCTGTAGACTCATCTAGAAAGAATGTGGGGAAGAATAGTGAGGAAGAAATGCTTCACTGGGTATTTTTCCTGGAAGATTAGTTATGAATTCAAAAGGAAAATTAAAACTATAGAATAAGCATGTTGTAGATTTAATCTGTTCAATTTGAAGTCTTACATGAAAATGAGGTAGTTAGTGTAATGCTTCCTGAGAAGATCTAAAATGACTGCATAAGAATATTAAAAACAATTAATGCAAGATAGAAAAAAATAAACTTTTTTTTTCTTTTTTTTCTTTTTTTTTTTTTTCTTCTTCTGATGCGATATTTGGAATAGATTAAAAATAGTGAATTGCTATCTTAGGTTCATGAATGCTTTCATTAAAGTATTAAGGATGGCTATTTTTAGTCATATCACAGAATCACAGAATGGCCAGGGTTGGAAGGGACTTCAAGGATCATGAATCTCCAGCCCCCTGCCACATGCGAGGCCACCAACCACTCCATTTAATGCTACACCAGGCTGCCAGGGCCCCATTCAATCTGTTCTTCTGGACAGTAATCTAATGCCTAGGAAAGAGTATAGGAATTCAGGAAGCCTAAAGGACATTTTTATGTTATGTCTTTCTAGTGTATTTTCAACTCAATGGATACTCTTGAGTTTTGTTTAGGTATTTAGCAATCACCTGTGGATTCCTTTTCCATTAAATTCTCATGTATCCTCTAGATATGCTGTAAAACTTTGGTAATCAATCAAAAACAAAAATGAAAACAAAAACAAGAGCTATATTGAGCCTGACTCCTAGCATAATTTATTATCCCTAGTTCTTGTTTTGAAAGACAGTGCTTAATCATTCTGTATACAAATCATTCCTTTTCACTTAAAAATTTTTATCAAAATTCAGCTTCTCCATGATGCAGGGTTTCTATTCCCCCAGGTATTCAGGGCAGGGAAGGCACTCCATCTATTTTATCTCCAAGCAGTTTCAATTTTGAGATGTGGAAAACGAGGACCAGAACCACCCACGGTATAGAAGATGGAGGTGGACCATGGATTTCTACAATACAGTCTGCCTCTATGAAAGAGAAGTGACTCGATTACAATCATTTTATAGGTAGAATACCATTTTTCTCCGAGACTGCCATAACTCAATTACTTTTAATGGAGTTTAGGATCATTTAGAGTGGTTAAAGACCTGGGTCAATAAATTCAAGTGAAGCTGAGTTTTTGGAAGTAAAGATAGACATTTGTATAATTTCTTTCAAGGATAAAGCAATTTTAAATTGCTGGAACTACTTTGATGTGTTAGGTTTTCCTTTGTCAGATCAAATTTATTTTTCAGAATATGAGATAAATGCACAGCTGACAAAATTATGGCAAAATCAGACAATATCCAACTGTTCTCTTTAAGGAAGTTTTTCTAATACAGAGAGTAAAGTACTCACTTGTTTAAATATGGCAGAAGACAATCTTGGTCCTGTTTTCTAAGTCAACAGATGGGTTAAAATAAAAAGGTGAACAAAGTTCGTAATGTTCCTGCTTAGACTTTGTTATTTTTATTCAACAAAAATAATTGTAAGCTTTTTAAACTTGCATGTTGTTTCCCATTATCTGTGTTTTAGAGCATTTTGATGGAAGAAGCACTGTTCCAGTCATGAAAAAGGAGATGAGTCTTTTTTTTTTTTTTCTTTTTTTCTTTTTTTTTTTTCAGAAGTCTGATAGGGCTCAGTCAGGGTGCGAGCATTCTCCAAACATTTGAACAACCATTGTCCATTTCACTCCTGTACATCCAGCTGTACAGCTGTATCAACAGTGGTTTTGTGTTTACTTTTTCAGCTCTAGAAAGAAATGAGACTTTTAAGCAGGTAAGAGATATTTACATTTAAGTAAACATTTTTTATGCTTATTTATTACATTTGATTTTAATTCATAGCACATACACGAGCTTTTTTGATGTAGGAAATAGCTCACACATCAGTGTAGTTTTGGTACTGTTGCAGTAATTTTGACGTTGCATTTTGTTCCAGTTTCTAAATGAGCCCATTCATTGGATGAACAATTTTTGTACCCAAACTTGGGTTTGTGACTAACCTTTCAAGTAAGTAGGAATGTCTAAGAGAGAGAAAGCTAATGGATGGCTCTTTAGAAGAAACCAAAGGGATTTCCAGGAATTTGGTTTTAACTTGACTTTCATTACTGTAATTTTATTTATTTTTTTTAATACAAAGTCTTATAGTGAAATATGTTTATGGAAATATTTTCTCTGCATTTCAAAAATTAGATACGTTAGCTTGACTTTAAACGTGGGAATAATATACTTCTCAATCCAGTGGTGTATTCTGAGTAGATCTCAGACTCAGTGGCTTAAATGTTTTTCATAGTTGAGTGAAACAACAGAAAAATAAAATAAAAATAGCATTAAGAAAAGAACTGTGGTAATAACTAAGCAAAAGACCTTTCTTTATGGGCTGATTGTTATGCTGCTAATTTGTGAAGCAGAGATCTGACATGGTGGCAGAGACTACAAAAGCAGTGCATTTAGGAGATGAATATGCTTCCAGCAAATCTGTAAAAGCCTAATATGATGAAACTCTTTAAATCTTGAAAACAAATTCAGTTCCTAGCCCAAGGTTAAAAAAGACCAAAATTTCATTTGTGATGTTACATTTCCTAACTTAGAGCACACAATGAGTTTACACATACACTAAACCATCTTTTCTTAAAACAGATTTTATGAAGCCATTTGTAAACATCTGCAGCAAAGTAAGACTCACTAGATCTATCACCATAGCATTCACTCTGTTTGCATGTCATAAAAACACAAGTACTTGTTGAATAAAATCTATTCACCTTCCAAAAGATTTTAAAAAAATAAAAAATAAAAAAAAATTGTTCTAACTAGCAAGAGAAAGAGGAACAGATCATTGGAAGTCTATCAGCACAGTAAAGTGAGTATGACTGGTAAATATAGGAAGCTTTAGTTGACTATACTAAGTATCTTAATGAACACATCAGGATGTGCAACCTACAAAACTGCTGAAGGCCTCACAAAAACATACAAAATGACAGAGTCAAATATCACATTATTTACTACAACTGCACTTCACTTGTTTTATAGTGTAGAGATATGGAATTTATGAAGCAAACTGAATTAAAATTTTAGGTAGTTTTTAGGTTATGTAAATTTTGCAGTAACTTTAAACTTTCAAAGTAAACTGTTAGCGTTCAGTGCTGGAAAATATGCATGGAAAAATAAAACAGTAATACGCTTTTATATGCAAAATGTTGTTATTACTGCTTCATAGAATCATAGAGTCATAGAATCATAGAATTGCTTCTCCTCACCCAAAAGAAGGTAACTTATTCACAAAGAATAGTAAGGTACTGGCAATGATTTGTTCACCCTTCGTATAACAGAGAGCTCCTTTACTTGAAGTCTTATCTTAAAATGAAGGCAATCCTGTTTCTGTTAGCTTAACATTCCCGATGACTTACAATTATAAGCCATTTCCACCACTAATTCAATATTCTAGTTGTATGAGGAGTTGAGATCCTTATACACATCAATACTACAATGTGTACATACAGTACACCGATCTAAAGATCTATTTTAGGAAGCTTAGTAGGCTCATAAAACCAGTGGACAGAGAAAGGGAGGCACTCTGAATTACTCTCTAAAGAAGTGTATTTCTTTTCAATAAATATTGAAGGCTTTTACATCTCTCACTTCATTAGGGGATGAGCTGGTTAACTTAGCCAGTTAATTTTGGTGTCTGAAATGCAGTGGAATGAATAGTCCTTAGGTAGACTCCTGTTTTTGCTGTCGTAACATAGTCTGACTAACAAAACTCATTTATTTCAGTATATTTCAAGACTTTGCCTCAAAGATGATATTGAGTATAAGTAGTTTGATAATTTAGTATTTCTTATCTGCAGAGGTATAGATGGTACCGAGTTCTTATCTACTTTTTGCAATTACTATTGAAGGAGACCATAAAATACCTAAAATGTGTGTAATATACTATTTACCCTGTATATTATTCTTGGTGTTTCAATCATAATCCTGGTAATATATTGTATTATTATCTGTGTTCTTCATTTTCACTATTAAATAAATATGATTTGAGTCTATAACCCTATACAATTTAGTCAATTTCTGTTTCAGTAACGTTTTGACAACAGATGATTAGGTTACTACTCATCTGCTATCAGCCATGCTTTTAGATAACCTGATGCTGAAATAGTAATAGGATAGTACTTTTCACTAATCTATCTATAAAATAAGTATGATTGAAATATAATATGCCATGATAGATTTTCTGCTATTCTTACACCTTAAATAAACATATCTTTAGACCTTCAAAATTTCTATTTCTAAAGAAAGCCGCGCTGGCTGCTCTGGCCATCTATTTTTGAAAAGAACATTCTGGAGGATATTGCATTTATATTTGGATGTGTTGCTGGGGCTGAAGGATGCATTAGAAATGGAAAGTATGGAAGGCAGTTAATGGTAAATGAAGGAGGAGGAATGTTTTTACCTACTAACTGCTCAAACGTACACAATAGTTACTGCTCCCATTTCCTAGAATTAGCATGCTCCCTCCTTCCTAAATTTTTCATAACACATCTGCCAGGACAGCTTTACCTTTCCCTCCTTGTGAGAAGAATGACTTCAAACCCTCACCTTATCTGTACACAGTTGCAGAGTTTCACAGAAAATTTTGTGGGAGAATAGGAAAGTTAGATTTATAACAGAACACCACCAGAAGTAAAGAAGAGAAGAAAATAGTTTCTCCTTTAATTTGATCTCCAGAAAACTTGACTGGATCATTTTCATGGTTAGACTATGTTTTTTAATGTGTTAGAAACTCAGAATAAAGCTCTTTCTTATTCTCGATTGTTAAAGCTGGTGATTGAGTAGTTGAGTTTTCTACAGAGTGATTAATCTCCTGGAACCATAGAATAGCTCATAATTCAAGGCAGAGTAACACTACTATATCACTACTCTCTTCCTAATTCTTTTCTGTGTGTCATATAATTGTCGGACGCATACTTTCATGCTAGTTTTGGATGGAAGGTGGCTGAAGGACACAGAGTGTAAATGCCTCTGTCTTTCACAGGCTATCTTCCCAAACTAATATATATTGAAAATAAAATTTTAAATCTGAATTTTTATTAAGAAGTTGTACTTGGGCATGATTTACAGCTCTTTCATTTGTAAGACAAATATTTGTAAAACAAACAGTTACTTACATAGCTCTTACTAAATATTCTCATAAATCTCAGCAAGAAAATTTTTACAGTATGCAGGACAGGATAAAGTGAAAGTTGCAATTGACTATTGATCTATGGCCAAATAAAAATCTTTTAAATGTAAAACCTTCACTTAATTTAGTCAGAATCAAAAATAACATAAATGGACCTGTAAGAATTCTCCCAAGACCTTGTCGGGAAACTTAATACAATTTTCATGCTGTCCGGTGATGGATTCAGTTAATGGAATAACCCTATAACCTTTAGTGTTATTATTCATGTTCAGGGGTAATATAAATATCATCTGTGTTTCCCTTGGGCTGTAGAACATTAGGCTAACCTCTTTTTTAAAGGCCAAACAAGCTGTGGTTTCTCCGTCTGTCTGATGCATTGATTGTTTTAAAATAACTAGGGTTATTTTAGGCACAGAAGACTTCTTAATTATGCCAACAATGTATTAGGGATTGAAAATTGAACTGAAAGTTGTGAAATTGAATGTGTACCTCTCTTCCTGAGAATATTGTTTTATACATGCTGAAATGAACAGGCTGATGTTGAGTGAAAGGGTACTTTTGTGCTTTCTCTTTCACGTAGGCTTCTCACACCACCTCAAACAACAATATGCGAGGAATTCTAAAGAATTCTTGCCATTAAAGGGAGAGGAATGAGATAAAAGTGGAAGGGAATGATAGGCTGCTTGTTGAAGGGGCAGTTGTTAGAATGAGAGGGTAACAACATAATAATTTCATTTTCTAAGATCTGTGAAATTTGTATAAGGCCTCTTGCTTCCTCCCAGTAGAAGTAGATTCAGTGGATCTGTGTCTGAAGATCATTGTATATCAGTTTATACAGTTTTCCTATTTTGTTCTAAGAAGCTTTCTATGAAGCATTTTAGGAAAAGATTGGCTTGCATATTGATTCACTGGGCTGATTCAGTGCTCTAGTTGATGTATAAAACCAGCAGATTTGAAGCACAAATAGTCATCCTTTTGTTTTGTTTTGTTTTTGTTCATTTGTTTGTTTGTTCTTTGTTTTCCTGGAAGCAATGAGTATGCACTTGCCAAACAGACTGCTCAGTAGTGATGAGAGCATTGCTGGATATATAATAGTCACAGCCTTTCAGCACCATCAGGTTTTAATAGCTGCTGGTGCACGTAGTGTACAAAATGAAGTATGTGGTTATGGCTATGGTTCTGTGCACATCCCAGTGCATGCCTTTTATGTACAGTAAAACAGAGAGCAGAAAAGGAAGTTAATGAACTGGCAAGCTGTCTTTTGGATAGCTAACAGAGCACAGTCCAAAAAAACAAGTTTAGAACTAGATGAAAGTATAATCTGTCTTAACTCTCAGCTGAGTGTTCACTACTGACCTCATACTGAAAGTGCTTGTTATTCCATTCTCAAGCCTGTAATGCATCTGTGATTGTGTTTAAGTTTCTAAGCCAAAGTCAGTAGGTCTACTCTCAAGCTTGAAAAATTAGACTTCTTATGAATGACATTTACTGGTTTGAAAACCAAGGGTCCATTGATCTGCAAAGCTTAACCAGCTCTAGTTTTTCAGATGTACTGGATAAAATCGAGTTACTGTTTGCGTCAGCAAAACAACTCTTTCTGGCATCCATTTCCATCTCTTTTTGGATGGTAACATGTTAACTAGACAACTCCTCAAGGTAAAGCTAGGACTGTTCAGCTCATTTGTAGTCAGAATTGAATTTGTCTATTCATAGCCCTTGAAACAATATCAAAGAGCTATAAGAGTTAATTACCTGATACCTGTCTCATCTTTTGAACATAAAAAATGTTATCTAAGTTTTCCTGTGGTCACCCATAATTATTATTGATTTTGATTATAATCAGAATGTTAGAAGCACAGCTAGGGTCATGATAACAGTATTATGTATGGCAGAGAAAATACATGATGACAAGTTTTGCAATTATGTTCCTCACCATCTCTTCTGAAATCAGTGTCAGCAGCAGAGCATATTGAGTGCATAGTCAATATATAGTTATAGAATAGTTATCTTTCACTCTGCATTCATAACAAAAATTATTATGTGACCCAGTGGGAAAGAAAAGGCCAGTATTCCATCTACACTGGTGTTTTCTTATATGGAAGACTCATGAGTGAGCCTAGGAAGATTATTACAATCTAGGAGGATTATCCCAATATAGATTATCCCAACTTAAGTTTTTCAGAGACAAATCCAATTTGCCACGATATATTATCAGAGTCAGATTTTAAGAGGCTTTGTTCTGATATACTGGCTCCGTTACTTTTTTCTTTGAGCACCTTCAGCAATATAACCCAAAATGTGGGGAGAGGAAGAATTGGTGAGTTCTCTCCAGTGCCAGAACTGAAGAAATGTGTTTCACAACTCTTGCTGAAAATTCAGAAACATCTCACTGGTATAAAATCAGGCCAATTTTGTATAGAAAGTGATGAACACAGTACACCCTTGTCTTGGAGTACTCTTATTACCATTTTACAAAGATAGTAGCAGGAGAGAGGAAAAAAGAGATCATGGTGAATGCAGAGGAGTGCTAGGTCACAATTTAAAATGATTCTTCAGTCCTTGAATGGATAGAAGAAAGGAGCTTGCCTTTGTGATATTTTCATAAAGGCTGGGATCCACACCCGTATTTAATTGATAGAATCATATGATCATTTTGAGTTAGAATAGACCCTTAGAAGTCATATAGTCCAACTCCTCTGCAATGAACAGGGACACCTACAGCTAGATCAGATTGGTCAGAGCCCTGTCCATCCTGACCTTGAATGTCTCCATGGATGGGACATTCACCACCTCTCTAGACAACCTGTTCTTCACCACCCTGATTGCAGAAAACATTTTCATATATCCAATCTACAACAGACCCTGCTAAAGATTCTGTCCCCTTCTTATGTTCCCTTTTCAGGTCTCCCTGGAACCTTCTCCATGCTGAACAGCCCAGCTCTCTCAGACTGTATTCATAAGGCTCTCTCACTCAAACTGTACTCATCCCTACTGACAGAGAAGAGTGGTAGGGCAGTCACATAGTCGTTCCAGTTAGGATTCTCTGTGCCCGGTGGACCATCAGGGACCCAAAGCCTACTCCATCAGATTAATTTATTAATTTTGTGCCAAGTAACATCTCCTACGTCTTCTTTACTGGGGACTCTGTAGCTTTTTCTTTTTTCTTTTTTCTTTTTCTTTTTCTTTTTCTTTTTCTTTTTCTTTTTCTTTTTCTTTTT
>JAPSGF010000028.1:4975112-4998654 GCA_035772895.1 Perdix hodgsoniae | reverse complement strand
TCCTTCTCCTTCTCCTTCTCCTTCTCCTTCTCCTTCTCCTTCTCCTTCTCCTTCTCCTTCTCCTTCTCCTTCTCCTTCTCCTTCTCCTTCTCCTTCTCCTTCTCCTTTCCTTTTCCTTTTCCTTTTCCTTTTCCTTTTTCTTTTTCATTTTCTTTTTTTTTTTAGTAGATGCAATAAAAATAAATTTTGATTAAATTTGTGAAAATACTTAAAGGCAGTCTGAAAGCACCTATTTTTTCATATTTGCTTTGAAAGGAAAGAAAAAAAAATGCAAAGCCAAGACTGGTAATGTCTTTGATTTTATTTCTAAACAATAATTGCATATATTATATTTCTGTATGAGACTTTAATGTCAATAGAATTAAGGTTTAGAAAAATCTAGTATGTCTAGCTAAGGCACAAAGTTGTTGGTTAATTCTGAACTTCCTGTTTGGATTGACTGTGATTTTTATACTTTAGTCTGGCAACAACAGAAGGAAAAAAAGAGAAACTGAAGCATTATTAGGAAACAATGTTCTGAGAAAATACGTTTCTTCAGTCTTGTAAGATTTTGAATTATGAGTTAGTGTTATGATTTTATTAACTTCATATAGAACAAACAGCTCTCCCCAACCCAATAGTAGAGCATTTAACCCCTTTAAAAATTGTTTTTCAGTATATTTATAATTGTATTATGTGTAGCTAGTCTGTGTAGTTGTTGCTTTCCGTAGCAACTTCTGATGTTCTTTGTCCCCGCGTTTGAGGATGCCGCTTATGACGAAACCAGCCCTATACCCGGGTGGGACCAAATCACCATGAACAGTGGTGCAAGGCAAAGTGGCAGTTTATTCTTCTTGGTGCGTGTTTTTTATAGTAGCTATGTTTTTGTTTTTTGTCTATGCCCCTTAAGCGTGTCTTATCAAATTACGTCACACATGGCCGATAACAGAGCAGGGGAGGTCCTGTCCCATCACATCCTGAGTAGTTTTCAATATTCTGAAATTTAGAATCTATGTAAGGACATTCTTAAGAAACCAACTCTTTTAATGTTTTAGTATTTTTCTCATATTTTGTGTTATTTCTTTTTATTGATATTTATTTAATTATTTATTTATAAACTTTAAGAATAACAGTTTTTGGTGGAACAAGTTGCCCAGAGTGGTTGTGGAGTTTCCCTCCTTGGAGATGCATCTGAACATGGTGGTAGGCAGCTCTCTAGCTGACTCAGCCTTGAGCAGGGGATTTTGACCAGATGATCTCCAGAGGTCTCCTCCTACTTCAGCCCTTCTGTGGTTTGGTGATATGGTGTTGACATGATTCTGGTGAAAATACAAACATCACGTTGTAATGTAGCATGAGTGAGAATACAACTGCCCAAAACTTTATGCTGCTGAAAAGTGATTGTGATTTATTTTTGCACCTTTTCAATCACCGTTCTACAGACAAGTGATATAAATGCTTTTGATGATTTATGTTCACCGTTCACTTAAGGGAAGAAAGGAAGAACTTTACCAACAATAGTTAGGTGGAACAAGTTGCCCAGAGAGGTTGTGGAGTTTCCCTCCAAGGTGCTTGCTTCACAATACAGACATAGTGGTAGATTGTCTTTATCAGTTGAGTAGTAAGACATTTAAGTGCTTCCCAAAAATGATTAAGGTACTGGAGCTTCTCCCTTATGAGGAAAGGCTGAGAGAGCTGGGTCCCTTTAGTTTGTAATGTTCATAAATGTGTAAAGAGTGAGTGTCATGAGGATAGAGCCAGGCTCTTCTCACTAACATCCAATGATAGGACAAGGGGCAGTGGATGCCAGTTGTAACACAGGAGGTTCCACATAAGTAAAAGAAAAACTTTTTATAGGAAGGGTAACAGAACACTGGAACAGGCTGTTCGGGGAGCTTGTGGGGTCTCCCTCTCTGGAGACATTCAAAATCCAACTGGATGCGTTCCTGTGTGACCTAATCCTGATGTTCCTCCTCTGGCAGGGGGATTGGACTAGATGATCTTTTCAGGTTCCTTCCAATCCCTGAGTTATGTGATTCTGTGTTTCCCTTTCCCAGAACTGGTAATTTTTGTATGTGTGTGGTTTGTTGTTGTTGCTTTTTTTTTTTTTTTTTTTTTACACACAGAAACAAGTGCTTATCCAAGACCTTCAGACTTTTCAAAAGATTTCCAAGTCTTTTCAAAACTACACTTTTCAAAAATACACTTTTCAAAACCTGTATTCCTTTAATTTCTTCAAGTAAACTTCTTTCATTTTCTATGATTTCATATACCAATAATTCCCACAAAAGTCTATTTTACTAATGCACCTTTAAGTTTAATGAGACTAACTGAAAGCTGGGAGCAAATCAATTACATGATTCATTGCAATAGTGCTCGTCTATAATGGTGAGTATCAGCAGTTTTAAACCTCAGGTAGTCAGGCAAACAAAGAAGACACAAGATCTCATTGGAATATTTTTGACTTTCTTTTTTTTTAATCTCAAACTTTTTTATAAGACCATAGGTGGCCTTTTTGTTGTTGTTGGGTTAATCAAACAGATTTATTTGAAATGATGTCATTAATGCGTACTTTTTATTTTCAAGAGCCACTTCTATATTTTTCTGGTGTTGGTCCTTAATTCAGATATTAAGTAATAAGAGAGAGATTATTTTTAAAAGTTTTTGAAAGCATTTATAAGGTATAGCAGTAGTTTATTGTGGTTAACATTATAATTAGCATTAAGCATTGAAGAAGTAATATAAAGTCTTAATAATGAATTAATTTGCATAATGCTGTGGGATATGTATCGAAATCTGTTGGGTGCTGACATATACTTGAACATGGGAGGATTAAAAAAGCAACTCCCTCTGCTCCATTGACATCTCTGCTCTGAAACTCAAAGAAGGCTGCTTTTTCTGCAATAAGGAGGATTATTCATAACCTGGTTATATTGAACACTCATGTATTCTCAACCCAAACTGTTGCTTATTTACTAACCAGACAGTTCAGGAATTTTAACTCCACTATTCTCTCAGGACAGTTTGTATCACTGTAGTCAAATATGTTAAATGGCTGCATCATAAATTCAGATTTTTAATAGATTATTGCTTACCACATCAATCTGAGTGTTGTCATGCAGAATGTTATCTTGTCAATGATTTTTTTTTTTTTTTTTTTTTTTTTCTGATAAAGGGCTTAAAAATTTCAAAGCACAGTATTTTAGACAGGGGCTTTCTTTTATACCTTTCTGTAACATCATATGAAATCTAACATTGAAGAGGAACATTGGACTCTTGAAAACACTACCACATATTCCTTACTTAATATGTCCTAAGATTCAATAAATTATTTTAGTGTGTGTTATACATAATAAATATACAATGTGCATTCACAGTGGAATTCTATAATATTATTTAAAGAACTTTAATAGTTCAAAATATAAACATATGGAAATAAACATATGTAGATAGTACTACTGAGCATAAGTCTCTGGAGTACAAAAAGGGCACTTTCTTTAATGATACATGATCATATTGCAGATTGTTGCAGAATCTCGACAATAAGTAGGAAAAGACTCAGGAGGTAAGATATACATATATTTTATATATATAATTATATAAGATATATTTTCCTTTGTACCTAAATTTTGCTTTGAGATCAAGAACAAGTCAATGAGGGCACCAGTATGGATTAAATTGTGCTAAAACAATCAATGTTTGCTCTCAAATAGAAAGTATTCTGAATTCCTGGATTTCTGATCGCTTTTACAGGGTGGATTAGTTCTTTTATACAGCCCTTAGGGTATGCCAGTTCTTGTGGGGAAGGGAAATCTTCATTGCTTTCTAAGCCTCTGCTGCTCTTTGCTTTCTAATTCAAGTACTTAAAACTCTTTGTATTGTGCCAGGGACTCTAGATGAAGAATCTTGCCATGAATTCCTTTACAGGAAATGTTTTTTTTAAAAAAATACTTAATAATAATAATAATAATAATAAACTATTTTCCTCATGTAGAGACCTAAAAGAAGAGTGAAAAAGCTAGAAAATTGTATAGCAAGATCATCAATCATCATTCAGCTCTTGTACATTACTTTAATTCAGTAATTCTAGAGGGACATCATGAAACCACAGTGACTGTCCTTGAAGCTGCAACATATTTAATTTCTAGGCACATGCTCCTTTTTTTAGTTTGTTTCTAGAGTAGGCATTTAAGTAGTACCAGCCTCTTCATTTATTGATCCTACCCTTTGCAGACTGACTAGTCCTGGGGAATATACTGCCAGTGTACTTTTGTATGGTGATTGCTAGGTGTTGGCCTGAACTGAGTGACTGAGTTCCAGGTGAGAAGGTGTGGTTAATCCAGGGCACACATTTGCAAGCAATGCTCATGCGCGATCAGAAGGTGTGGATGCTGGGTTTAGCCCTTTTCACTCTCATTTAAGGGTTAGCATCTGAGAGAACAGAGCCTCAGAATTTGTAGATTGTGCTATTTGGAGACTTCACCAGCTTTTGGAAAGGGTAAGCTGCTTGTACTTTCATTGTCTTCTGAACAAATACCTTCTTGATAAATACCTGTATGAGCATGTTTGTATCTTGGCAAAAGGCAAAATCCTCACCTTTCACCTATACCATAACCCATCTGTTTTCTGGGTCTAATTCTCAGGAATAAAGATGGTATTCAGCCTTCAGGTGAATGGATTATGGATATCCCATATCCCCATTATCGATTACTTTCCAGGAAGAGCTTTATAAATTATGTCCTTTTACATCTGAAGTATATATTTTGGAATAAGGTCTTTGTGACTTTCAGCACTTCATCTGGTGTTCACTCTAAAGTTATCTCTCATCTGGATGCTTATAACTCATCACAGATTGTTCTTTGTTAGAGCTATTTAATTTCAAACTCATGCAAAATTACTAACCCGTGATAGAAGAGCTGAGATCCAATGATTGAGTATTTTGGCCTTAGATTTTAGGAAGGAAGCAGGCAAGCTAATACTTCAAGGATTCTTGCTTATTGCCCCTGTTGTTCATTTGAAATGAGTCTCTCCTTATTCTTTATTATGATGTCAGTTACACAACTATGCATGCCATTTGTAATTAAAATAAGTTAATTATTTATTTCTGTTAGGGCCTGTGTTAAGAATTTATTGAATATCAGTTAGAAAAGGTATCATGTTTTTCAGGCATGAGAGTATTCTTCCAGGTGTTCTCTGTGATTTCTCGAGCATTTGAACTGTTCTATTGTTCAGCCAAACCTTTAATCATATGCCTGAATTTCATTCATTTAGGAATGCATTAAGGTTAATAATTTGTTCAAATGCTTTGGTGAATTAATATATTTATAAGTTACAGATTTGGCTTTTAGTGGGATGTTTCAGTTACTAATATTAATAATTATATAGCTAAGAGATCGTGTTTTGGTTGGGCTAACTCCTGGAAGAAAAGCGTTTCTGTCCTGCTCTGGGCATCTTTAATACATAGGAAAAATAAAAAGTGAGAGGAAAAATGGTATTATCTGTACTGAATTATTGAGAAACTTCTATTCAGACAATTTTAGCAACCTACAAAGATCTCAAAGGAAGCATATATAGCAATAGAAATGATCCTTTGCCTTCAGAGTTTCCAACCCCCAACCATCTATTCATTTTCCATGAATGCTATCATGTCCCTAAAAATGTGTGCTCTTTTTCCTTTAATTAACAGTCAGCTAAAAGATATAAGTCCTTTTTAGAAAGAAAAGACCTATCTTTGACATCCTTTGTCAGATTTCCTGTAATTGGAAAATCTGGAGTGGCTCATGGGAGCCTAAACGTTAAAATCCAAATTCAATATTTAGTCTATTAAAATGCATCTCATTTTCTGTACACTCAAGAAACATTGTCAAAACTCCCTTCCCTGGTGTCTGCATGGAAGGAAGTTACAGCTGGTGTCTGTCCCACCCCTAACCCTGATGTTTGTATTTGTCCATTTGACTGCATGCCACCTGCTGCAAGGGTGACAGGGTGGGATCCCCAGCTTCTGAACAATGTCTTTCTGCCAGCAGAAGGTTATTCAATTAGGCAGTTGCTCTGCTTATTACAGAATGGGATCATGTAAACCACCTGCACTTTCTCTCTCTTTTCCCCAGGCCTGCCCTCCTTTCCGCCCCCCCCCCTTCACATTTGCTGAGTTCAGCAGCCTTTTCTGTCTCTGGAGAGCTGGGAAAAGAGAGCAGATTGAAAACCTTCCCCATTAGCTTCTGACTGCAGTTTGACATTTGTTTTGTTTCCTGACTGGGGCTATATCTAGTACAAGCACTTTGTAGCAAAACCTGATAAGTATTTGATAATATCTTAACACTTCATCACCTTTACTTCTAATGGAATGACATTTTCCTCTATCCTCAAAATGTTTTTTAAAAAATTGTATATGCATTAAGGCATCAAACTAGGGTCAGTAAGGAAAGAGTTGTGATTCCCACTTACTGTATGGGACTATGGGACTGTCCACATAATTTTGAACTGAATACTTTGTATTTGTAGCATGTCTTTCTTTTCAAAGATGTTTCTTTTTGTAGTTGATTTTACTACAGTTACTCCAGTCTTTAAGAAGAGAAGTACTGTTCACTGCTGTGGTTAGTCTAATTTCACCAGTAAATGCTTCTTGCTGTTTGTTTTCAACTGGATGCGTGACCCTTTGCCTTGTCAGTGTCTTTCATGCATCTTGCGTGATAGAACTTATTTTGTGGGGTTGAAAAATAATGTGCAGTGTGTCAAGCAACCTCCTTTATCCAATACTGTTTCAAGAGTAATGGCTACTCCTATATCTGTCTCAGATTGGATGCTTTCCTGAAATGCATGATATTTATGTATCGTGAAATCTTAGCATGAATCTAGAAAAATATTCCTTTAAGCACAGTTATTTGAACAAAATTAAATTACATTCAGCTCTCATATGTCCCTGACACCCTACTGAACCTAAATGCCATAGTGTGGAATTTAAAGTCTCTTCTGGTTTTAAGCGCACTAAAAACAAAATTGAGTCTGCCATGTCTTAGTTTAGATGAAGGTCATAGCTGAAATTATTTTCCAACTCTAGCAGTGCTGAACTTTTTTTTCCTTTCCTTGATATAGTCCTCTAGTCTGCCAAATGCTTTTATTTAGACCCTAATAAGACTGGAGAAATTTCCAATACTTCTATTAATTTAATTGTACTAATATTGTACTGTATTTAGAAACTTTTTTTTCCATTTCAACATATATAGAAACAAGCAGTCTGCCAACATGAATTAGAACTGCGTTCGTTACTTTCCAGTGTGTATGCTGTCTTAGTTATCTCCAAAGTAATTAATGATCTTATACCCGAAAGGCTGTTTAAAGACTTTACAAACAATACACACTTTTCTGAAATAGTAGGGTTTCTGAAAGAAGATTTTTTTTTAAATTTAATTTTATTTTGCAAAGGAGGGAGAACCCATAAGACTTCAGTTTTCTAATTGTCCTCATTTTTTTTTTTCAACTGATGTGTTCTTATGCTGTAGAATTCATTAGCTTTTTAGGCCTCTCCATAATTGGTAAAATTTCAGTGATTCTGCACCTCCTGCATAGAATACAGTAGAAGTAGAGGTCACTGGGAGAAATGGCTGACTCTCCAGAAGACCATGCTGCCATCCAGTAAGACCTAGGCAGGCTGGAAAGCTAGGTAGGGAGAAATTTAGTGAACTATAACAAGGGCAAATGTGAAGTCTTGCATTTGGCCATCAACAGCCCTGCATACCAGTATAGGCTGGGGACTGACCTGTTTAAGAGCAGTGTAGGGGAAAGGGACCTGGAAATCCTGGTGGACAGCAAGGTGACCATGAACCAGCACTGTACCCTTGCAGCCCAGAAGGCCAATGGCATCCTGGAGTGTATTAGAGGGGGTGTGTTTAGTAGGTTGAGAGAGGTTTGCCTTCGCCTCTACTCCACCCTGGTGAGACTGCATGTGGCACATCGTGTCCAGTTCTGGTCCCCCCTGTTCATGGACAGGGAACTGCTTAAGCAAGCCCAGAATAGAGCCACAAAGTTGATTAAGAGAATGGAGCATCTCCCTTATGAGGAAAGGCTAAGGGAGCTGGAAGAAGAAATAAATATGTTCTTAAATATATAAAGAATATATTATATATATATTATATATATATATATATATATATGTTCTTAAATATGTAAAGGGTGAATGACTCAAGGATGGAGCCAGGCTCTTCTCAGTGACATCCAATGATAGGACAAGAGGCAATGGGTGCAAGCTGGAACTTAAGAGATGATACATAAATACAAGAAAAAAATTCTTTGTGGTAAGGGTAACAGAACACTGGAGCAGGCTGCCCAGAGATTATGCGGGGTCTCCTCTGGAGACATTCAAAACCCACTTGAATGCATTTCTGTGTGACCTAATCTTGATGTTCCTGCTCTGGCGGGAGATTGGACTAGATGAACTTTTGAGGTCCCTTCCAATCCCTGACGTTCTATGATTGAGTGATATGGGTTGTTGTTTGTAAATATGATGACTAACTTTTAGGACTGAATCTGTTAGAAGTGTATGTTCCCTCTTGTAGAGGACCATGCTATAGCTCAGTGTTTTGAAATAAAACAACCTGATGAACAATTACTGTGGAATTGCAGTGACTTTTGATATTCTTCTATTAACACGGTTGTACCAAGATAGAAGGCAAATTCAAATACGGTAGATCCTTGTGACCTGCTGTTCAGGAAACCCATTACCTATTTCAGTCTATCTGTCTATCTATGGTTGCAGATGGAGAACTTCAAAATGTTAACATCAGATTCCTTTAATGACACCAAAGTGATCATTAAAGTGTCATTAATCATTTGGTGTCCTTTAATGACACCAAAATGACACTTACTGCAGATTGAACTAACTGTAGAACCGAATGTGATGATTTAAATGTGGGAAGAATTCTATTTTCCCTTCAGCTGAAACTAATTCTTAATATTATGAATGATTAGCTGAATAATTCTGGGATTACCCTGTGCTTCATGGAAATTTATGTCCATGGCAGAAGATTTCCATACCCCTAATACCCTTCTAGCTGGAGCTCTCTTGAAATCTGGAATCATCAGTTATTTCTCTAACTGAGCTTCAGTTAATTTTAATCTACTCAGAAATTAGTGCTGAACCATAATGTGTGGTATTATGTGATAATGTGTGATTACAGTCAGTATAGGACACATGGCATGAAATGAGTTTCCAGATGTGTCACTCATCTGCTTGCAGTTTAAGAGAGTATTGTGAAGAAGTACAGAGGTCAAGTTTGGTATGTGGTGTAAACTGAAAAAAGGCCTTTTCCATGTAGACAGGCTTATGCTGAGCACCCCTCTAAAGGTACTTGAGACTAACCACTACTTTGAAGAAGGGATAGAATAAGACAGATGTTTTTGAGGGGGAAAAAAAACAATATATATGTATATTTATTGCACCGTAAGAAATTACTGTAAAAATGATATATACAGCTGAATAACTTCCAGGTGATTATAGCATGTTAAAGAACAAATATTCTATTATTCTGTAGAGCTGTGATGAAACACAGTACATATTCAAAGCCAATATTTACTAAAAATAACAGAATAAGTAACTGTTTCAAAAGTAAACAATCTCCTGATAGTCTAAATCCTGAGTAACTTCTGGGGTTTAATTGTTTTAAAGTGGTTCTAGTTTTATTTAAGATGCATTTGCGAATAGCATTTTGACAGGTTTAAGATTTTTGCTGTAGTCCTAAATACAGATACAAATACATTTGTAAGACAGTATTTTGAAAGCGTATCTTTTTGTGCATCTCTTCAGGTAACAATGCAAAAAGATCCATCAGATTATTTTATGTGTCCATAATGATGTTTATATCATTACTTGTATCATTATATGTATAGTAGTTGTATATACAAAATTTATACTTGAATAGCCATGCATTTTTCCTAGCCAATGCTTTCCATGCAGCAATAGATCTTCTGTAGAAGACGTTTCTTCTTTACCATTTGACAGTTTTGTTTTGTTTCGTTTTTTACCTCATGACAACATAGTTCCAGGCATCTAAACTGAGTTTAAGTGTGTTGAACATGAATGTCTAATGGCTGTAGTAATAGGTAAACCTGTATTTGATATCCTCCTTCAAAGCAGATGGTTTTCATCTGAAGTTAGTGGTGCATTTACCACCAAGAGTCTCATGACCCATCTGTAAGGTTGTCATCATTATATTTACCCACGTAAGGAAAAAGTAACATTAGTAAGATACTAGCAAGACCAGTATATTAAAAAAAAAAAAAAAAAAAAAAAGGTATTGTGTAGGTGATCTGCATTCACAAAGATAGAAGATTTACTGGAGTATTCTCTCAAGAAGAATATGGCCATTGTTTTCCCAGTCACATTTATGATAGAATGTCTTTATTTCATCTCTCCTCCTCAGTGAAGTTGTTTTTCCGATGACCATTTACATGACAGCTGGGAGGCTCAAGAATTCCTTTAAAATATATTCTTGTCAAAGAAATGACACTTCCATTCTGTATCTTATTACAGAAGGAATTACTGGTAGCAGAATAGTTTTAAAGCTTCTCAAGAGTTTCTATTAGAAATATGTTTCTTTAGAGAAGTTGCCCATTTAAAGCAATAAAGTGAAGAAGATCCAACATACAGAAAGTGTTTTCAGTGAGGAGTAAAACTTCCTTTGGCTCTCTGGGCATACTGAAGTTAAGTATTTTCCCAATCAGTACTTACAATGATAATAAAGTCTAAATAAATGTACCTGGAAAGCAAAGAGCAGCCGTTGCTTCAGATGATGGATGGTTAACTTGAGAAGCTTGGACAAATGAAATGAAAGTGAAGACTCAAAAGCTGAAATAGTCAATTTCTGTGAGCACAAGTGCATACATGCACATCTCAGCTTCTCATTCAGGACCATCACACACAGATCTTTCCAATGTTGAGTTTTCATTGGTTACTGTCATTCTTCCATATCATCATGAAATCAGCAGTTCTGCTATTTTTTCAGAATCTGATGAAATGCTTTAACTCTGTTGTGTAAGAGGAAAACATAAAGAGCTGGCTGAAAAGCAGGAGAGAGAAGTGAATAGGAGAGCAGGAAGAAAATACTGCTAAGGCAATGCTTATTGGAGAGACCTAGAAGCTAACAAAATCACTGAAAGCCAGAATCAAGATCAGAATTTTGTGTTTTGTTTTTTACCTCTCTTGGTCATAGTTTTCATCGCAGCACTGTAGCTTTACAGTACTCCAAACTGACAGATGCCAAGTGTGGTAATAATGCAGCTCCCTTATCATCCAGTATCATTGTGGTTTTTGCGTTATGATGACAGGAGATGTGCTGTTACTTCTGGTGTTACTTCCAGTCTCTTTATAACCAAGTGAGATTATTTCCAAGCAAATTTAATAGTAGAAAATTGAGCAAAGACTCAAAACATATGAAAAGAGGAAGGAAGTAAAACTTCTCCAAACTGAGTGACACCAATTATTTTCAAGCAAAAAATTATGAATGTAGGAAGAGGCTGTGGGAAACAGAAGTGCAGAATCAAATATGAAATGAAGATAGAAGATAAAGATAGCTGAGTGCAAGGCAGTTTGGAAATTAGAAGTAATGTATGCAACCGTTGAGAAGAAATGGGACTGATAAAAAAAAAATTCTGTAGAATGAGCCATTATAGAACAGTTTTTGTTTCAGTCTCAGTATAGATCATGACCTGAAAAAGAACAGTTTTTTTAAAAACACTACTTGATACATGTTACGTTTCCAGCTGGACTGGTACAGTCAGTGCCTGATGATATGACACCATAATTGCATCTCTGAGGTAATGTGGAGGTAATTTTTACTTCTTAAACAGTGTTGCAGAACACGGTATTGCTGTCCTAAGAAGCTGAAGATGAGCCTGTTCAGTTTAGCCTGATGCATAAATTCCTGTGATTCTGTGCATGACCTCTTGAAAGACTTCCAACAAAACTTCCTTTAATACTAGAAATTAACAACACTTGTTAACTCTGTTTTGAAGGCAAGAATTTTCCCAGTTGAAATAAAGATAAGAAACAGTATTTGCCTTGCTATCACTGGCAATTGCGGAATTAGATCAAGGATAGTAGTAGTACTGTAACTATTACAGTAGTACAAGAGCTCAAGTTCCTAGCACTTATGGAATATTACTATAAATCAGTTTAGAAAATGACAAAATTCTATTTATAGCAAGCTTTTATTTGGCATTTATATCTGTTTAAGGCTGTTTGTTTACAGAAAGAAAGAAAGGCTAATTAGTGATTTCAGTTTTTAAATGCATTCTAATGAGGTAGGAGTCCTCCTAAAGACTCTCATGTGCACTCAGAGTCTGCAAGTGAAGCATGAAGGTTGAGCCCTCATGTATAGAGTCCAGAAAGGCCAGAGCAAGTAAAAAAGCTTACGAGTGAGTAACTGAGCCAGTAAAGGGAGCTTTATAGTTACTGTCTACTACAGGCCAGCTGTTCAAATGGAGCCTTCTTCCTTTGTCTATGATCTCAATTTCTTGACCTGCTGGGTGCCTTCAGTCACTCTGACATTTGCTGAGAAAGTAACATGACAAGCTGTAGGCAATCCAGAAGGCTCCTGGAATGCATCAAGGAAAACTTCTTGAGCTGGGAGACAGAGAGCCCCGTGAGAGGTTATGCAGTGTTGGACCTGTTGCTCACCAAAGCAAATGAACTGATTGGTGATGTCAGGATTGGAGTCTGTCTGGGCTATAGTGACTATGCAATGCTGGAGTTCACACTCCCAAAGGATATGGGACAGACAAAGCCTCCTATCTTATTATATTGGCTCACATCAGAGGCAGTGGTGTGATGGTAAAGGTTGAATCCTTCCCCTGGTTTTCTGTTAAATTTTGTTGCTGTGTTACAGATGGCATCAGAGGGACAAAATGGTGTCTGATATGGAAATATAGATGAAGCAAAAATGTGAAGTTGAATTCCTCCATGCAGAAAAAAATTATACTCTTTGACATTCATTGACACTTGCTGAACATTGATGGAGACCAAATAGTGAATGTGAGCACAGTTTGGTGGTGGGTGGTGTGTTCTAGCAGTGGCAATGACAACAGTAGTTCACTTGTGCTGGTGCATGTATTTACGAGTGTGGCATGCAGGCTCTTGTTCATCATTGTAGAAAATGTGTAGTTCATGGTGGTGACTTTTTTTTTTTTAAAAAAAGCGATTTCTCAGCTATGTCAGACAATGTTGCCGTATTATGTTTGTTGTTGTTCCCATAGAAATAAATACAAAACATTACTTTCAGTGCGGCTCGTGCAAATTAACATATTCTGTAATTATTTTTTTTTACTTCTTTAAAAATGCAAGTGTCAATGGTTTATGGGCTGGTCTGGCCCAGTTCCGTGAAGCAGGGCGGAGGGATCTGCGGATCCGCGCCTCTGGGAAAGGGGAAGCAGGGGACCCCAAAATACTTGAAAACAACAGCACTGATCTGAGGTGGAACAAATGATTTTACTAAATATAGTATTAGTAAAATACAATGAGAGAGAGAGAGAGTCTGCTTGAATTGTATACACCTCACCACAATGCTGGGGTGAGAAGTGCAGTCCAGTTGAGTGACTGAAGTACAGACGGCGAAGCGCAGATAGCGAAGCGCAGGCAGCGGAGCGCAGATAGAGAAGCGCAGACAGCGAAGAGCAGGCGAAGAAGAAGGATCAGGTGACCTTGCTTGGAGTTATATCCCCTTGCTGACCGCAAAGTCTCCTGGGGAAACGTAGCTCCTCTCCGACGGACGAACACCCGGCAGACACCAAACCCCACCCCCAATGCATCACATGATGTTATGGTGTGGAATACTGATGACCAAAAATCATAAAACCATGACAGCAAGATGATAGTGAACGATGACAAGCAGAAGCTGTGTTGACAACTTTCTATATTAACCACACTCATTTAACAGAAGCACAAGTTTGTCTTGAACCGAAGCTTCATGTTTTTCCCGCATATACAGTTACTAATACAGAAGTTTAGTGAAAATAGTTTGAGTTTGAACTTGAGTACAGGTTGTATCTAAAACATTTTTATCTAAGGTCTGGTAGTTGCTGTTATCTTAAATAAAGTGATCCTACGTCTCTGTACATTTGAAGAAACTAGAATTCTGAAAGACTATATAAGCAAGAAATATTCGGGATCATAGGATTCATTTAATGTGAATAGCCACAGCAATATAACTCTTATTTACAACATGCTCTCTTAACTGCTGGATTTCTGCCCTTTCTCAGTATCTGCACTTTCATGATGTTAGCCAGGAATGGAACTGGAAAGCTTGCCATTGTGATTGTTCTTTTCCTGTATATATTTCTGCATATACAGTTTTAATAGCCTCCGTGACACCTTTCATCAGCTTTCCTTCTTCTTTTTAATCATTTCCTATATTTTCTTTTATGTTTCCAAGATCTATTGGTTTTGTAGAGCAGAGCACAAGGGGAAATCTTGAGCTAACTAAAAGTTAAAACAGAACTGTTCTTACTCCCTATCACCTCATGTTGATAGCACAGCAAGCAAACAAATCTTTTAAATTGCAGCTTTAAGGTTCCTTTGGTCTGAAGTGAGCATCCTTACAACATTTAAGTACATTCTTATAGTATCATCAGCTCCAGTGAATTCTCTGCCTGAGGCAGTTTGATATGTTCTGTCAGCTCAGCAGCGCATTGTTTGACTTGCTTTGCAGTGCAAATCTAATGGGGAATAATAGCAACAAACTTGAGAGCACTCAAGAGCTTTGATCACCCTACTTGGACTCCGAGCAGCTCCCTGGATGGCCAAGGAAAGTGCTTCAACTTAGGTTTGTAGTAATATCTCCATCAATTCACTCAAGTGACTGCTTAAGGGAACCCAATATTAAAAGACATGAATGGCCTTGCTAGACATGAAGATAGTTTTTAAGTCTTTTGAGTACCTAGTGTGCTTATAAATTTTGTCCCAGTCTGGTCCCTGAGATGCTTCAGTGTAGTTGTTAACTTAGCGAGCTATCTCTCTTTTCTATGGGTCTGCAAGTTCCACGTGTGGAATCAGTTAGAAAACTTAACTTCCTGTAAGAAATAAAACTTTTATTTCTTCTATTTCTTATATCTTCAAAAGAGTATTAAGTCAATAGATTTGAAAAATGGCTTTATATACAGTTTCATTGAGGAAAATGGAATTGAGATAATTTGTTTCCATTCGAGTCACAAGGAAAGTTTATCTTCCAATTCAGAATGTATCAAGGTGCCTTCTTTCATCTCCATATGTCTTATAAGTAATGCACTTCCAGAGTATTTATTTCTAGCTCAGTGTCCCACACAGACAGCAAGTGCTGCATCTCAGATTGCAGCAGTCTTGTCTAATTCTTCCTTTTCAGTGTAGGTACCATAGAACTTTATTTTAAAAAGCTGGGAGTTTGCTTTAACCCACAAGGTCCATTGTGGCTGTTTGTCTAGTTATCCTATGCTTATTCTATTGATGCAGAAGAATTTCCCAACAGGAGTTGAAATAATATGTCAGATATGGGGCCCACTTCAACTTAATGAGGCTCAAGAAGGCCAAGTGCAATTTGTTTGGGACAATCTCAGATATGTGTATGGACTGGGAGAAAAGCTCATTGAGTGCGGTCCTGTAGAGAAAGACTTAGGTACTCTGGTAGATGAAAAGCTGGCTGTAAGCCAGCAGTGTGCACTTGTAACTCAGAGGTCCAACTGCATCCTATGCTGCATCAGTAGAGAGGTGGCCAGCAGAGAGAGGGAGGTGATTGTTCCTCTCTGTTCAGCCCTTGTGAGGTCCTATTTGGAATACTGTGCACAGGTCTGGGGCCCCCAGCACAAGAACGTCATGGAGATGTTGGAGCAGGTCCAGAGGAGGGCCACAGATATGATCAGTTGCTTCATTCATTGCGGAACAGTACTTCCAATTGTGGACATTGATTGCAGTACTGCTTCTCAGTTAGAAGATTTTTTGTTAATGAATGTTCTTTCTCTCTGTTTTTTTGTTTTGTTTTGTTTGCTTGTTTGAAATTGCCCCCGAATTTCTGCTTTTTGTCAATGTTGAGAATATACCTATATATTTTATCTAGTTTAATTATTGCACAAGTGTAATTCAGCTTGTGAAGAAACTTATTTTTTTCCCCTTTACATGTGGTACACTATACTTTTTAAAAGTATCTGGACTGGAAATCATGAAAATGTTAATGAGTACAGGCTCTTAGGAGTCAGTACTTCTAGCCAAGTTACACTGAATTGCTACTCTGTTTATCCATCCCAATCAATATCAACTAAAGTATAACCAATTTTTAAGGTATCTATTGTCTATATATAATATTATCTAATATTGTAACTGTTTCTGAAGCAGTTATTTGACTTTATGTGCTGAAAAATACCATAGCAGTTTATAAACTTTCATTGAATCAACTCTCTCTAAGTAAATAAATGCCCACTTGTGAGCTTTTCTCCTTTTTTTGGTTTTTTGGTTTTTTTTAACTTTTTTTTTTTTGGAAACTTTTCTCTTAAAAAGGTTGTAACATTTTAGTTTGAAGGAAAAAAAAAAGAAAAAAAAAGATTTTTGTAATTATTCATCAAATTTTAAATTAATATAATGTTATCAACAGCTCCACTGAGGGCAAATGAGAGATACTGATCCCAAAGTATTCCAGAGTGATTTTAAGGGATTTGCTCACTTAGAAAATGAAATTAATCAATCTAATTAATCAATTAGATTAATCAATCTAATTAATCAATCAGAAAATGAAATACAAATAGATTAATGGATTTGAAGCTGACATTTGGCAGATTAACACCTTTTATTCTTACTTTGTCTCTGGCTCTGTTTCATTTTTCTCCCTTTCTCTATCCTTTTCTTCCATTTTCTAGAAAGGCATCTAAATGTCTTTGGTTTAACTTGCATAAATATTTCATGTTCTTGATACCTCAAGAAGAATTTTGATACAGGGGATGATTTTAAAATAAAGCACCACCTTTAAATGTAGTTTGAAATGTGTATATTAGCTTTATATTATGTGTTTATAATAAAGACATTTTACAGAAAGCATTTGGAAATTTGATGTCTTCTCTCTTCTGTTCAGTTATCAAAGTAATATACAAATGTATGGAACAGAATTCTGGTATAATGTCATCATGAGACAAAGTTTAACATTTTTTTTTTATTGCCTGAGAAGGAAGACTGAACAGTTGTCTGAATTATGTTGTATTTCCTCTGTTGATGGGAGGCAGTTCATGGCAGATCTTATTTATGTAGGGGACAAAGATCATCTACAATTGCTGATTTTGTTTCTTTGATATACAACACTCCTTGCATAGACTATTGTCTGTGAGTTGAGGAGTCATCTTGGTTGTTCACAGAAAAGTTGTTTGGAGATATTTTGGAGAATACTTGAAGGATAGGAATCTACATTCTCATCTCAGTTCAGGAGATCCGAGAGAAGACTGCAGATGGTACAAATTGTTCTGAGTGCTTTTACATCTCAGTATTGTCACTTTTCTTTTTACAGTTGAATTTTATTGTATTGCCTGCTGTGATTTACAGGGTTGCTGTTGTTGTTTGCTTACACTTAAGAAAAAAAGATGAGTCCACTTCTACAACTGATGGAAAAGAGATGTAAGAACAGTATTGTCTGTAGTGGCTGCTTATGGAATCTGACCAGTGCTCTTGTTTTTTGTTGTTGTTGCTGTTTTGGGGTTGGTTTTTTTTTTTGTTGTTTGTTTTTTTGAGCGGCTCTCCAGCTGCTCTGAGAGGTTGAGCCTTTAAGGACTTTTATGAGTGATGTCTGATGATTTGATATATACAGAGTGAAAGCAGACTTTGATTAGAAAATACTCAAAATTAGATGTCTGATAATTTTGTTTTATGTATAGCTAGACCTAATAGCTATACAACCTAATCTCTCATTGGTAAATGAGTCTTGTTTGAACTGATGTGGTATAGATACCTGTGTGGAATGTTTTAGTAATCTCCAGTGAAAATGATTCAGAAGAGAGATAATGGTTTTGTGGCAATCAGAATGGTTCTTTTAGCTTCTTTGTGCTCATGAATGTGTGGATTATTCCTCACTTCTTGACTGTGCTGTTCACTAATGCAGACCTTACTTGCATGCAATTCTCGGAGAATGGAGAAAGTAAAAGTAGTATGAAATTAGAGCAGATAAAGCACAGATTCTTGTAGCTAGTTTAATAGGAAATGTATAGAATTCATCCTGTTTGGAAACAAGTAATAAACATGATATTGTTATGATATAGTTTTTGAACAAAAGCATAAAAAAAAAGGATTGGAAAATATAAAATAAGCTAATTTTGCTACATCATTCAAAGCCTGTCTTAATAGATTTCTAAGACACAATTTAGAATCAGCTTTACATTTCATTTTAATGTGAAACACTTTCTGTCAGTTGCTAGGGTGGATTATAGGATGTTTGCATATTATTACAAAAGAACGCATGGTTCATAAGTAGTTTAGATTTGATATTTCTGGTTGTAGGAGCCTGATGATGCAATGAATTACATTTTTATATCTATCTGTTAGGTGTATGGAGCTGAAATGAAACAAGAATTTTTAAAAAATGAACAATTAAACTAGGCTTTTAAATATAGTACTAAGGAGATAAATCTTGTCTGAAGTTTGCAATGTAATCTATCTTACAAGACTGACATGTGAGTAATTGCCGCTACCCATTTCCCCAGTGAAATAAATTCCACTTATGCATCACAATGTTGTGCTCCTCAACTCAGTTTTTTTCTACCATTTCACTATCTAATCCACACGAATGTGCAGAAAAAAATTTCCCTTCAAAGTAAGTCATGCACACAAACAGCCCTATTTGAAAGGCCTAGAGGACAATTGGTTCCTCAGGCTACATTCCTGTTTAAAAAAGTGCAGAGAGGAGCATATTATATTCAGCAGCATGTATAAAATTGCAAAACAATGAATTTTATTTAATCTTGAAACACGTTAGGCATTTGCAGGTAAAAAATATACTAACTATATTAATGCATAAACTTAAATCTGTTGTTCCAATTGGTATCATATAAAAAAATATATTTTTCCATTTAAGCCAGAAGCCGTGTGCAAATTTTGCAAAGATGCATTTTTATCTCAGTAATATATCTTTTTTGATTAATCAAAAGGAAAAAAAAGAAGTGCTTTGAAATTCTCTTAGAATTCTAAAGGGCAGTTCTATTCAGAAAATTAATTGACTATAATTATTTTTTAATGATAGTATTGAATAAACTCCATTTACTTTGCTAGCTAAAATCTGAAGTATTTGCATATATTTCTATTGCACTTTGCACAAAAGATGCATCAGGGTTTTGCTTTAATTTCATACCTACAGAATCATAGAATCATGTAGGAAAAGACATTTGAGATCATCAGGTCCAGCCATCAACCTGACTTCCTATGTCCAGTCACTAAACCACTTCCCTTATTGCCACAGCAACACATCTTAAAACACTTACAGGAATGGCAGCTTCACCACCTCCCTTAGCAACCCTTGAAATGTCTAACTGCCCTCTCTGTGCATAAATTCTTCTGAACATACAATCTAAACCTTTACTAGTGCAACTTTTCACCTGAGCAAAGAGACCAAAATCATACTTGCTGTTACCTGCTTAGACAGAAATGTCTGTCTTCTATCTGAAGTAGTGCATGTACAAAGTGCATGAGCGACTGTCTGCATTTTCATTTCTTGTGAGTCTTACCAAGTGTAGGAAGGTACAAAACATCTGTCAGAAGAAATCTTTTCTGTATTTTTTCTACTTAGTTTCTTAATTTTAATGCATTTTTCCTGTCAGACCAGAATGTGTTTGAGTAATCCACAGCAGGTAGGATTTGGAATTATTAGAGTCCTCATGAGTTCACAACAACACAAGAAACCTCTGTGTTTTGCTTCAAATCAAACATTGTACACATGAATTAACGAGACTTCTGGAATGCTTTTTTGGTTAGAAGCTGTATGGGAACTGTTGAGTCACAGCCAGAACCACTGATTGATCACCTGAGGCAAGGACTTAGTCAGCTGTAGGAGCACAGGTGAAGGCAATTCACCTGTGTTAGTGAAAGGGGTGGAGCCTGGCTCCATCTCTCCTAAGCTCCATTTCAGGGCTGGCTGCCACTAGGGAAGGATCTCTTTCTGAAGATCCTCCTTTTGGAGTTCTCTACTGTGAGCCTAGGACATGGGTGAGTATTTCATTTTTGATTGTCTCTTTCCACCATGCTGATCTTCCTCAGTATAAACCTGTAAAATATCATCCTAACCATGCCACTTTTCTAACTGCACATTTGTTAATTGTACAGAAGTCTTTTTTTGACTGGGGTGCCTCTTTGTGTAGACTGGGAATGCTCTTCTTCATTTCAGTTTTTAACTATAGCTGCTCCATTTTTTTTATGTTTATGTATAATTTCTGTAACTGTATTATTTCATGTTCCGTGTAGTGACTGATTCTGTACATTTGTACAATTGAAAATTATGTTACAGGAAAAATTGTGATACTGGCCTTTGAGATTTAGCTTGCATAAAGCAGAATAAAGATCTAATGTAATGCTATTTTTTTATTTTTCTGTGTCATGAAAAACTATTTTATCAGTTGAGAGGGGTATAATATCAAAGAAAGGATTTCAGAAATTGTTATGGACCTATTTGTCTGGTGCTATGGGAATGTTGTGATTTGAAATAAAACTGCTGTGGAAGTAGTACTTTATAGTTATTTCCCAAAGAGCATGTAAGGAGTTGTGGTGTTCCTTTTTTTTTTTTTTTTTTTTTTTGTAAACTTTTAGAGTAATGTGCTCATGAATTTCCTGAAAATAATCAACAAGCTGTTGATAGTATTTTCCAGAGAAAATAGGCTATTTTGGTAGGTAGTGAACCTAAAAAGGGAGTCAGATGTTCAAAGCACAGACTTGCTCCAAAGAAGCAGATTGCAGTTAGATATGTTCCTTATAGACTAATAGGGAGGATCATACTGTGAACATTGAGTCCAAAGGGTAATAGTAGTTCACTCATACTGGTGTTTTGTTTTTTTTTAAAGCAATCTTTTCAGTTAGTTGAAAGAATCTTGTCAAATGTTAAGCAAAACTGTTTGAAGAAAATGCATATTTTTAATGCTCACAGTAGCAACAATCTATTATTCAATAAGATTTAAAAATTAATAAATTCCATCATAGAAACCAAAGTGTATGTGTCACATAAACCTAACTAGATAGTAACACTTTAATTGTAACACATTTATTTTACATCTGAAGTTCTATGTATTTATAGAAAATATTTAATTGCACCAAATATACTGAGTCAAATAGAAAAAATAGCTCACTTGAAATATCTGAGAGGCCAGTAGGAGGTCTGAATTTCCAGTGTCTCGTTCTAGAAATTCACAAAAAGTGCATTGCATAATTTAGTGTAACTACTAGGAATTCAAGTAATTTTTACTTGATGCAGACAAAATTTTCTGTTGGAATAAATTTTTCAATGAAGATTTTCAGCATATAGATTGCTTTCCATTTTAATGTGAGCTTTTGTAAGAAGAAGAAAAAAAAAAAACAACTAAGTGAAATATTTCACTATAAATACTTCATTTAAATAAATTTATTTAAATGAGTTCTTTCTGTATGGGTCATGGGCATTTGATCTTGGTTATGCTTTAAAAATGTAAGGGCTTTAAACTCCCGAACTTTATTTCTTCCAGGAAAAATATATAGTGCCAAAAAAGATTAACCTAACTAATGAAGATAATCAAACTGAAGAATCACAGAATTGTAGGGGTTGGAAGGGACCTCCGGAGATCATTGAGTCCAACCTCCCTGCCAAAGCAGGTTTCCTACACCAGGTTGCGCAGGTAGGCATCCAGGCAGGTCTTGAATATCTCTAGAGAAGGAGACTCCACAACCTCCCTGGGCAGCCTGTTCCAGTGCTCCGTCACTGTAAAGAAGTTCTTGCGCACATTTGTGTGGAACTTCCTAAGCTCCAGTTTCTGGCTGTTTCCCCTTGTCCTGTCTCCACACTCTGCTGAAGAGTCTAACCTTGCCACTTCACCCCCCCCACACCTTAGGTATTTATAGACCTGGATCAGATCCCCTCTCAGTCTTCTCAAGGCTAAACAGACCCAGTTCACTTAGCCTTTCCTCATAGGAGAGATGCTCCAGGCCCTTCACCATCTTTGTGGCCCTCCGCTGGACTCTTTCTGAGAGATCCCTGTCTTTTTTGTACTGGAGAACCCAGAACTGGACGCAGTACTCCAGACGAGGCCTTACCAGGGCAGAGTAGAGGCAGAGGATCACCTCCCTTGACCTGCTGGCCACGCTCTTTTTAATTCACCCTGGAATGCCATTGGCCCTCTTGGCCACAAGGGCACACTGCTGGCTCATGGCCAACCTGTCGTCCACCAGGACACCCAGGTCCCTCTCTGCAGAGCTCCTCTCCAGCAGGTCATCCCCCAACCTGTACCAGTGAAGTATTTGGGGTTTTAATCAAAATGTTTTGTTTTTTTTCCCCAATTTTAAGGATTCCAGGTTATTATTGTTTGTTAAACATTGTTTTTAAAAACATTTCACCACATCCAAAATGTCGATTTCTCTCTGTCTTGAGAGAAATGATCCATAGTCAGATTTGAGAAATTGAGTTTTGTGACTTTAACAGTTGTGTTTTTTATAGAGCGAATATGTGTTCCTTGAATTGTTTGGTATTAAGTATTTTCACCGTAGTTCATGGAAAATAGAGTCATAGAATGGCCTGGATTGAAGAGGACCACGATGTTCATCCAGCTTCAACCCCTGTACTATGTGAAGACCAGGCTGCCCAGAGCCTCATCCAACCTGGCTTTGAATGCCTTCAGGAATGGGGGCATCCACAACCTTCTTGGGCAACCTGTTCCAGTGCATCACCACTCTCTGTGTGGAAAAACTTCCTCCGAATATCTAACCTAAACCTCCCCTGTCTTCGTTTAAAAACATTCCCTGAATACCAGTTCTACTTTCGGTTTTCAAGCATTAATTCTACCGATACCAAGGGCATGACTGTAGTCAATGGACTATAATTATTTTATACAGAAAGGGCTATCCCTAGATAGCATTTAACTCCTTTTTGTGCAAACCTATAATTTAATCAAATGTTCTGTGGTAGATTTTTTTTTTCAAGGATTCACCTATTTATTTTCCATCTTGAAATAGTTAAAAAATATGTGAGTACAGGTTGGCTTGATACTTTATTGCATTTTTAACTTGTTTTGGGTCTGATCCAAAATCAGTTGCTCTCAGTGGGAGTTTTCTGATCTATGTTAAGGAGAGTTGGATCTGGCTCTTGTTTGTCTGAAAATGTTTTATTTTTTTCAATATTGTATCCCATATTAAAACACTAAATAGATGCGAGGTTGATTTGTTTGTTTTCTGTTTTGTTTTTTTTTTTTGAGAGACATGACATCTCCTTTGACTAATGGTATGGAGAACAGTGTTAATCGCAGTTAGCAAGAAGGTAACCTTTTTTTGAAAGTTTCAAGACAACACAATAATGATCAAAGAGATAATTGATCTTATTTTGTTTTCTCCTAAATAACTAACAGAAAC
>JAPSGF010000028.1:4963617-4975012 GCA_035772895.1 Perdix hodgsoniae | reverse complement strand
GGGGGGGGGGGATCAAACCTGATGTTTCCACTATGGAGGTGATTTATTCTGGGAAGTGAATTTAAGACTGAATGCTTTCTCTGCACTTGATTCTATGGAGGTCAAATACCTCCAAACCATTGTATTTTGAGATGGTCTACTTCCAGGAAGACCAGTCAGAGCTGGAGATGATTAATACAGAAAGTACTTTGCTGAAAATCTTTTTCTAATGTTAAGTCTGAGAAAGCATGCAAGAGGGATGATCTGAAGTTTAGGAACTATTCACTTATCCTTTGTGTTGTAAATGTCAGGCTTCTGTTGTTTAGCAAGAAAGCCAACAAACATTATGCAAATCTGCTATTTACCACAAAGATTAGTTTTTCAATCATGATGTCACATTCTCAGTGTCTAGTTATCATTGTTCACCTATTCAGAATTGCTAAGAAACCCTTTTGATCGTATTTATCTGTCTTCATTAGTGATACTTTAGTATCACTTCTTGATACATTACTGATGTCCTTTAGGTGTACGCCTGACAGGCATGTGAGAAAAAGATGTTCTCAGAAGTTGACATCAAGTCAGTTGAATCCAATAGAGTTAAATGTAAGACAATTAAAATTATGTCTAATAAGGGAATTCTGCTTGCTCCTAAGGCCACCAAGAAGAGATACATACATGTTAATGAGTGTATTCATATGCTGCAAAACCTGAGTAGTAGTGCATTTTCTGCTCAAAGATATGAATACACATCTTGACCATTAAAAATCAAAAGCTGGCTCTGAAATTTCTGCCTGGGTTGCTGACAGTGACATAACTACTGAGATACTGAAGAATTACTCAGCTTGGCTAAATTCTTTCTCTGCCCCTTGAATTACTCTCAACAAAGGGGAACAAAACAAGAATGATTATTTAAGAAATTGAGTATTGTAGCAAATCAAGACTGAATCAAATAAAGTATCTTATATATGGATGGATTTTGTACAGTGAACATACATTATCTGGGATTCAGTTACAGTCAAACAATTTTTTTAAACATCAGAGAACAACAACAAAAAAGAATCCACCACAGTAAAACTGCAGGAGACTGACACAGACATCTTATTTGCTTTGAGAAATAATGTTTTTAAAGTACATAGAATGTGATCAAACAGTATCTTGTCCTTGTTTTATTTATGCTGCTGCCTCAAGACCTAAAGCCTCCCTTTTATTTGAATACGTTTGCTGCTTTTTCAGTGTTACTAAAAATGTCATGTTGTCATTTCTTGCTGCTACAGAAAGTGAGAGCACTGTCTGATGTAATTCATATTCTGTTCCTGGGCCACAGCAGAAAGGATCTTCAAATTTAGATTAATCTTCTTCATCCAGAGCCTGGTACTTTAATCTGGCATTATTTCAACCCAGTAAGATATTCCTGTTTTATGGATACATGAATAATAGATTATTTGATCATGTTTGACGATGGTGAACAGATTTGTCTATAGTATTGATCTCTGAGGTACACTACTCTCCAACTAGATTCTGTTGCTGATCACCATTCTGTGGGTCCAGTTGTTCAAGTAGTGTTCAATTTCCCTCATTCATCCAGCAATACTTGATCAGCTTCTCTCTGAGGATCTTACGGGATACATGAAGTCAAGGCAGGTGAAATCCACTATACTTTTCTCATGTGCCAAGCCAAGTTCAATTGTAGGCTTTTATCAAGTTGGTCAAACATAATTCTTATTGTTGATTCTATATCGACTGCTCCTATTGATTTTTATTTTTTTTCTTGTCCTTCCTATCACTGGAAAACAAAAATCAGGACTGGAAATGGAACATCAGCACTGAGATGGGTTTTATAGAGGTTTTATCACATATCTGTTAATTCACAAATTATATAGTGACAGGGAGATAAGTAGTGATCAGTATGAGGTGTGTTGTCTGTTTTTTTTAAATTTATAATAATGTATGAATTTACTTAATACAGTAAGAAGAAATGAAGAAATTGCAACTGGCAATAGCCATACTATTAAATTGATTAAATTGCAACAGGATGGGTTGTGTTTGCACAGTGTCCTGTTAACATTACAGTCACTATCATGAGAATGAATTCTTGTTGTTCCACAGTCTGTTCTCATTATAATATTTTTATTTTCATATAATCATACTGTATTTTAGGTCAAACAACAGCAAACAATGTTAATACCAATTCCATCTATGCTTTATTCTACTGACTTTGTTTGCCCTGCGCATAGCACTTATGAAAAAAGATGTACAAAGATGAAATAATTTAAGCATCAAAAGCTGAAAGTCTGACCTTAATTAAATAAATGGAATTTTAGCTATCTGTATCTTTGCATTCAAAATTGCTTCAGTTCTTTCAAGGAAATGTAGATGTAAATCAGTAAAATCTTAATAGAAATCTAGCTAAAAACTGTTCTGAATTTGTACTAAGCCTAATTAAGAATGAAATAACCAGCTAAACTTTGACTTTTTCTTTAAAAAAAAAAAGCACTAAAATCACTTCATTTGTGTTTAGTCTAGCAAAGATACCTTTCATTTTTTAAATTGATTGTATTGTTATTTGGAGGATTTTCAAGACCCAAGTAAAAGGATGGTGTAGTTAGTTGAAAGTATTTGCTATTTGCTTTTTTGCTATATGAAAAGTGGTTATAGTTGCTTATATACCAAAATAAGGATAAGACATTTACAGAATTGCCATATTGTTTACAGAAACAGCTATCGCACATCTACACCTGACTCACGTGACCCTTTTGCAGTGAAATTACCACCTTTTCTCTCTGCCACTTAGGAAATGAATGCTTTTATCCTTCAGTGGAATTGTAGTATATACCTGTTTTTGTTAAGGAGCAGAGCAACCACCTATACTTTTTTTTTTTTAATTTGTTTTATTCCCACAAACATCAGTCCTACCTTTCAGTTTTTCTTAGATGTAGTGGGGCTTCATGGCAAGTTAAAGGTTAAATTAGTGAAGTCAGAATGGATAACATCTTATATTCAAAATGCACCCTGTAGAGAAAGTGTAATCGTGAAAAGATTTAAACTAGAAGTAAAATAACATATATCATAAAAGTGAATATACATAGATTTATTTCTCACATTCTGTTCCTTCCCTCAGTATGTGTCATCAAAACCTTTATGAGCTAACCAAAATCTGGTTAAGACTGCTTTGATAAAAATCCGTTTTTTTTAAGAGTAAATAGTAGTGGGAGACTGTTTATGTAAACATCTGGCCATAGATACACAAAAATAGCATTAAGTTAGGAAATGTAATGCTGAAGTTCACATCAGTTAAAGACTTGCATGTGTGTAACTAAATGGCATGCTTTCTATATGTCAGCAGTTTTACAAGATATGTTTAGGATCTTAAAGCATAATACCTATTCTTCGTGCTCTTAAATTTACCAGGTACTCTTTAGGTTAGCTGAAGTCCATCTGGGCTGCAGGTGTACTACCTGATTGTTACTATAGTAAAGTGATACGATATAAAGTTAGCTCAAAAGATTGCAGATATGTCTGCCTGATAAGCTTGAAAATGTCTCTGTAGAAGCCTAATGGACTAAGAGACAAAACATTTGACCTGAATATGTCTTTTCAGAGAATAAGGTGTGTGCTTTGTTTGTTTGTTTTCTATACATTAACACTAAAGGAAGGTTGTAGTGAGCAATGATGGGATTTTGCTCACCTAAAGCATGTGATCTCAGCAATTATCTATGATTCTTTTGTATTTGAAGGAGGAAGAGCTATGCACCAGCTAGGAATTAAAAATCTGATTTTCAGAAAGGTTTTTCTGTTTGGGTGGACAAAACTCTCCTGTTGTTCTTATTTAATAATGCTGTCATTGATAGCCTAGATGACTAGATAGACTTAATTGATTGTGATTAGTTATTAATTGTGGTGGTGCAAACTCAATGAAATAAAAATTTATGAGAGCTTTATGCAGTTTTAATGTTGCAGGAGCGTTGCAACATTATTTATTAGAGGACTTTTAAGTTGTGAAAATCTATGAATTTGCAGTAAAGCAGACCTTCTGACAACTTCTGAATGCTTTGATTTCTTCAGCATATTGGGCACTAGTTTTTCTTATGAATAATTCCTTCTACGTGTACATATGTACATCACAAAAAATATTTAATGTTATTAATAAATTTCACGTTTTAATTGCATATATATAGATATACATGTAAAATCAGTGTATTTTTCACATAGTCAGGAGTTTTTATTCATAAGTAATTTCAATAACCTGTGGATAAATTTTGGAAATGTTAAGATGGAATTTAATGGTGTCTTTTTTTTTTCCTTTTTTCACCCTTCCCCCTTCTTTTTTCTTTTTTCTTCTTTTTTCCCTCTTATTTGCATGAATAAAAATATTCCCTTTAAGAAATGTATGCAAGGTCTGGCCCTCCATATGTTAGTTCACAAATAAAATGACCTCCCCTGGAATCTTCACTGGAATAGCCTTCTTTGAGGCTGTTGTGGAACAAATAATAGTTCGTACTCTCTTTTTAATTTTTTCTTTATTGGGACGTAAAGGATGAACTCTGTGTTGTTTATTCTGGTCTCTGACTTGTTGATTGCTGAGTGTGATATTGTGAAGAATGTGTTTGCATGGCTAACTTGCAGTTAGCTCATTGTGACCTTCTGTACTTCTACCAGTATTTGACCTCACTAAGAGTAACTTACATACGTCTGTGTGAGATGAAATTGTTCCCGGTCTGCTTGCTGTCAAGGATAAAACCATTCACAAGTTCTATAACAAGAATATTTACATCTGATGTTTTACAAATGTGATACTCTTGAACTTTGTGGTATGGGACTGCACTAAAACATTACTAATGTATATAAAGCCAAATATCTGGAAATATGCTTCATTCTGAACGTTAGTGATATAGAATGAAGCATTATGGATTCCCAGTATATTTCAAGAAGCAGGTTAGAAAAAATGGAAGATTATTTTTATGCACACAAATAATATATTTTAATGACTGAGAATTTTGGATATAAAGGATAAAAAGTTCAGGTAAATCTAGATGTAAATAATAGGAAATCCCCAGATATTTGAAAAACAGTGTAGCTATTTATAAGAGCAACTTGCATTGTTGTACCTATTTGGAGAAGTTGGAAAAAACCTGTTGATGAAAAATAGCACATACTTTTAGACGTTGTCAGTTTCTGCTGATGTTGCCAGTGAATCTGTTCTGTTAGATCCATAACTATACACAGGTAAAGGACTTTTTTCTGTCCAGTCTTAGCCATTATGTTGTTTTTCTTTATTTCTCTGTATTGAAGAAGACTCTTATAGTGATCCATATGGATTTATCTTTAATTTCATGCGTAGTTTTGCTTAACTGGAAAATAAATAATATGAAGAACAGACACTTTTATTTTTGTTTTCAGGTTTTGTTATTGACATCTAGACTTTGTTTCTTATCTTAAAACATAATTTTCTCTCTGAAAACATGGCACTTCTAGAGTTCACATCTGTTCAGTGATACAGCATAGTAAATTAATCCATTATTACAACATCTTTTCATGTTCTTATTTAGTTGTTCTGAAATGAGTATTTTACCACTGTTTACAAGGCAGTAGTGTTCTTTGTTCTGATTATAAGTGTGTATTTAATTACTTTCTAAACTAAATTAGAGGAATGTCATCCTGGTATCATGGCCATGGAGATTATTACTATTTATTATTAATACTGTGTTTTCTTCAACAAATTAATATTTCATTATTAATATTCCTCATAAATAATTTGTATCTTTTATGTCATTAATGACATTGGACAAATATGCTTTTGCTTGATTGCAAATGTGCAAATGTCAGTGTGATAGAGTTTACTTTTATTACATTTTGTATAGCTTTTAATTAAGCAATAAAAGATGACATCCAAAATAATTACTTACTGTTTCCTTGTTGAAGATTACAAAGCTAAAGCCAATACTAACATAAGGACAAGTGGAAAAATAAAGCTGACGCTTTCCTCCCTAGCCTAGAATAACCTCAAGTTCTTGAAAATAATGGCATTAGCAATATTCACGTAATGTTAATGAATATTTATTAAAGATAAGCTGGTATGCTAAGCTAGTTTTCTAGGTTTCAATATTTAAGAACCATGTGCTGTACCTTGATAACCACTTATCTTACAGTGCAACTTACAGCACTGAAGTACACAGCACCATCTAGATCTCAGGTAAAATAAATAAGTAGTAAATACTATTTGGAAAAAACTTACTTTCTATAACAGTAATTAAGTTTCTATTATGAGTACTTCCAAGATTCTCCCTTGCTCAGTACTTCCAAATATATTTCTGGAGATGTAAAGTGTATATAAATATACTCTAATGTATATAAATATAATAAAAAATGTAAATAAAATCTATCTCTATATATTTTCTAGATATCAAATTTCTCTGGGGTGTAAGTTCCCCATCATCCACATACCTACAACAACCTGGCCTGAGATGTGAGGCATAAAGTTTCTTTTATTGCTGTAAACCCAAATGACTGAATGGGAATGTGCCTAAGTCAAGTACAAGGTCCTGCACTTGAAGAAAAATAAGCCCATGCAGCACATTGTACTGGTTACTGACTGGCCGGAAGGCTGTGTTGTAGAAAAGGAGCAAGAATTCTGGTAGACAACAAATGGAATCTTGTCGAGTAATAAGTCTTTAGGGGAAGTATAGTCCTCAGAGTCCTGGGCTGCATTAGAGCACCGCTGGCAAGTCAAGGGAACTGATCATTGTCTCTATCTGAAATGGATAGGAAAATGTCAGGAACACTGCATAGGCTCCCAATACAAGGTAGATATGGACATATGGGTTGGTAGTCCAGTGAGGGGCCACTAATGTAGTAAAAGAGTGGGAGCCCATAATGTAGGAGGGAAGTCTGAGTGAATTTGGGTTGACAGGTCTCAAGGAGAGAAGGCTAACATATTCTTGCTGCCTACAGCCACCAAAAAGGTGAAGAGATGATATATAAATGTTTTTAAAATATGTATTTTAATTATTCTTTTTTTTTTTTGAATAATCTCTTGCTTCCGTGTTTTTAGGACTTGGGAAGCAGATAATTTTTCAAGATACAGAATAGGTGCATCTCTTCTATATGTAATTATTTTTCATTCTTAGGCCATCCTTAGACAAGAAAGTAGTCTGAGGAAAGTAAGAAGAGGGTGCAAGAGTGGGAGCACCCCACACTGGACTTTGCAGTACATGTTTCTGTTCTGGTTGAAATCTAATTTTTCTTTTTATGCACTATTAATATCTCTTCATTCTAATCAGGGATATCCATGTAGTAAGTATGATTATAGAAGTACGTTCAAGAATGTTCATCATTTTGCTTCTTTCATTAATGGTCAACACAATACAGTATTATTTTAAAAATGTCAATAAACTTCATAGATGTAACTATCGTAACTGCATCATAAAGTACAATCGAAACAAGCATTTACCCTATCAATTTTTGTAACAGAACAGTTTCTGGAGCACAGAACAAAACTTCTCAAAAAGGTGCAATATGGTTTCTACTTAATCTTATTGTTTGTGTATTTGATACATCTTGTACAGGCATTAGTACTTTTTAGGTTGTTTTCAATCTTTGAGGAACATATAGTCCTTTAACTATTTTTTTAATCATTTGGAGATTTTTAATTTGAGTAGATATGCATAGTAAACTTGTTAAGATTCTACACTAATCCAAAACTAATCCTAAAATTCCTGTAAGTTGTGTTGCAGTGCAGTTTTTGGACTCAGGTCACTCAACTATTCCATTTATGGTTTTAGCAGGCGTTTTTCACATTCCCAGTCTCTGACCGAAATTCCAGGTAATTTTCTATCTCTTACTAGTAATAAAAAAAAATGTAGTGTTATACAACAGTACATAAATGTTTTCCTGAAATAACTTGGGAGATATGCATTAAAATCATAGAACGTAAAATAGGCAAGATCTTAAGGATCATCTGATTCAAACCCTTCTGCCATGCTCAGGAGTAAAAGGAAATTTTTACAGTAAAATTCCAAAAAAGTTTTGTATGGACTACTTAAAGTGTGAAAGAAGTTGCTTGGAAAGCAGAGAAGCAAGGCTTAAGGGGTCTACAATCTATTTTGCACCATAAAGATTCATGTGATGTATAGTCTCACTGACATGATAATTTCAGTGGGACTCCCAAGCTGCAAAATGAACTGGGCGTAGATATGGTACCTGAATTTGTACCATTGCTATTGATCAGTCTTTGTATTTAATCGATCCAGTTTTAAGAATAGATAACCTAGCAACGTGTCCAATGTCCAATAAATTAGAATTCTGTAGTTTCCTGCTTCCTGTTGGTTTTGGGCGCATGACTACTTTTACAGTTTTGCCAATATCTAAGAACAGACAGCATTCTATCTTTGAACTATTGTGTAGCTGTAGACTATATTTCTTTTCAGTTCCCTTTTTTATTAGTGGATCTTTTGGAACACTGAGTGGCAATATAATGTGCTGTGGGACTAATTCTCCATGTTCTCCTCTGGTATGTTAAATTCTTCAGTGGAGTGTGATTATTTGCTGAACTATAATAGCAATTGTTCCATCTGCCTCAATTTCTTTCTAGTTATAAGCCTCTTTCCCCTTAGCCTTCTTCCCTTTCTCTACTTTCCATGTCCTCAGGCAGGTCACTTACCCTCTCTTGTTAACGCTTCTCCATTTGTAAAATGGGAGTAATCAGAGTTGTTGGAAAGATTAATTAGTGAATTAATATTTGTAAAGTACTTGAAAGATGAGAAGCGCTAGATAAAGGCTAAGTAGTGTAATTACTATTCTCAGAAGTACCCTCATGAATAGGAAAAAAAAAAATAAAAAAGATACAAGGTTTTTGCAAACTCTGATTAATGATCAGTATAGATGGTTCTGGAGATAGCTGAACACAGGCTAGTTGGCTGTACTTGTAAAGAGACAAATTAACATGAATCAATATGTAGCATTAATTTAAGATGCAATACAGTTAGAGTTTACATTTCTTGTATGTTGTTTTTAACATACACTGTTAGTACTGCACGTTTTCACATTGATCACAAAACACAAATTGTAATGATTAGAGAAAATGCAATTTTATGAAGTTAAGGGAACAAGCCTATACTCTGTTGCCTTTCACATCTTCTGCTGTGCTTCTGTATATTTGAAAGTCTTTCAAACTTACTACAAATGCAAATAATGCTGAGAATAAATATTTTAAAGTAATATCCTATAGTCTCAGCATTGTATTGAGATTATAATGCTTTTTTCTCCCCTTTTTCCCTGTCAAAAGGGAGGTAATTTCCCAGTGCTATAATTAAATCATCTCTTATTTCTCTATACTCAGAAAAGGAGAAAGAGAAGCTAATGACCCTAAATGAACAGGAACATGTAATGATAATTCCTGTCCAAAGAAGATATAGTTATTAACCTGAAGACTTTTTTCTATATATTTTTATAAATCATGTCTTCTGTGACTAGAGAATTCTATTAAGTTTAACCAGAAAAACTGTATTACTTAGCCAACTATCTTAAACCATATTGTCTTAAAAGGAGATAAAGAGTGATTGTGCATTGTGGAAGCATGTTCTCATCCAACATGTTTCCACAACAAGCCCATAATAAAGCTCTATTCCAGTATGTTCTGAATTGGGAATTGGAAAGATGGTGGTACTTTATTGCTTCTGTGGGAGGTGATTCTAAGGATGATTGTTGGACCATTGTTTCCTCATCCCATACTGAAAGGGTTGTAGGTGAGATGGATTTTGCTTGGGCTGCCCAAGAGATGTTCATTGTTTTCTCTGCTCTTCTGCCCCATTCAATTTCCCAGTGCCTAAAAATAAATTTCATGTCATGGTCTGATTCTGTGTCTTTTAAAATGCTGATATTCATAGATCCCATTGGAAATATTGATTACAGGATGAAATAGTTAGGAAGACAGTTTTGTATTATTGCCTTCTCATTCTTCTATCTTTACTAAGCATCTGAGGGAAAACCTTGGAAACCCTGCAATCACATAGACCCACGAGACTGATATTTCTGTAGTGTGGGATAGGATCAAAAAGAAGCTGATGAAGATTAAGGTGCACCTGCAGAGGGAATGATTTTATTCAGAACTCTTACAGACTATGGATAAGCAAACTTATGATATGTAGTGTACTGTCTGTAATGGGAGAGGATAGGAAAGTACTGAAAGGGAACTTGTAAAAAGGGAGAATAACTTTTTACATGGCCTGATAGTGATAAGACTAGGGGGGAATGGTTTTAAACTAAAAGGGGAGAGATTAAGATTGGATATTAGAAGAATTTTTTTACTCAGAAAGTGGGGAGGCATTAGCATGGGATGCCCAGAGAATCTGTGGATGCCCCATCCCTGGAGGCATTCAAGGCTGAGTTAGGGCCCTGGGCAGCCTGATCTGGTGAGTGGCAATCCTGCCCACAGTAGGAGTTTTGAAACTGGATAATCTTTACAGTCCCTTTCAATCCAAGCTGATCTGTGGTTCTAGGATTCTATGATAGTCTTATCTCACAATGTGAGGTAACAGTCACAGAGGTATGCTACATATCTCTCTTATTTGTTGTAGTGTTTCTTGAAAGAATGTGTGATTCTGTGATGTGTGTGATGCAAAGAATATTTTGCAGTTAGGGCCTGTAAAACAGTGTCGGTGTGCCTGTGTACTATAATGAAATCTTTGTATTTCTCAGTATCTGGAAAATAAGACTCATATTTACTTCACATAATTCAGGTTTTTTAGATCATGAAAGCCACTTACTACCCACTTGGATATTGTACTATGCTTCTGGGATAATGATCTTGCCATCTTGTGATTCTGCAATTAGGCCCATGGACAAGTCTACATTACTTACATTGTGTGTAGCCTTTCAGGAAATGCAAACAAGTTCTATTCTGTTGAGAAAATAGCTGCAAGGAGCTGCCTTACCCTTATGTCAACTTGGCATGGTGTAGCTTGGGTACTCTCTTAGGAGAGGGCAGACTAAGTGCTAACTAGCATTGCTACAGATGAAGAAAGGAGTGCTGGCATCAAACGAGAGTTGGTCTTGTTGATCATAGTTCACATCAGGCTATTTTTCTCAGGATATGGCATCAAAAGGATATTGCAGGTACTCTTATAGCATAGCCCAGCCTTATTTCCTATTTAGTATATAGAGATGAATTGTCCTTTACTGACAAGAGGCTGATGTTTGTTATGTGAGACAAAACTTGCTTCTGAGCAAGAAGAATAAGAGAGAACCAGGAATAAAAAACTTTCCAGTAATGCTTCTTTACAGCATTTACAACTACTTCTGAACAGCAGTGTGTGATGCTAAAAGTGATTCTAACAGCACTTCTTTGCCTTATCTATGTAAGAAATTTTTATATGTATATGGAAAAAAATTGAGCTGTTCTTTCTCTATCTTATCCTTCTAA